>PVJI01001818.1:0-165046 GCA_004026765.1 Micronycteris hirsuta | reverse complement strand
AAAAAAAGAAAAAAGAAAACATAGAGTAGTACACATAAGCTATTTCTCAAGGTGATTATATCGGGTTGTTTTATATTAAAATAAAAATATAATGATACAAAAATATGTAGGTCAAGAGACTGATGTGAAATGAGTCTGCATGAGGAGGTTTTGGTATTTTAGTGGTTAGTAGAAATTTTTTCTAGTTTCTGCTTATGAACTTGTCTATTTTCCCCACTTTTTGTAGAAAAATGATGTGGTATACAGCTTTGTAGTCAAGCCTTTTTGTTACTTATCACTACTTTAGTCAATCTTACCATCCATTTACTCTTGAAAACAAACCCTTGTCTCCAGTCCTGCAGGGTCTTTGTGTTTCTGTTCAGTTGTTTCTCTTCTCAGAAACGCCTTCTCCAGCTTTCCTTATTCTCTTCCCTGCTCCAAACCCTGTGCTCCCTCAACATGCAGCTTAATTCCCATCAACTAAAAAGCCTTCCGATCCTACTCCAGGCTATTCTCTCCTTCTCAGCTCTGAATTTCTATGTCACTCACATTTATGCTACACAATCCACCATTTTATTAAATACTGTCTTATATTATTCTCTAGTTGTTAAATGGGTATTTCTTCTTTTCTTCACCTTATAAATTCTTTGTATTCTTCATAGTGTCTATACCAATGTGTTTAGTAAGACTCAATCATATTTATGGACTTGACCTGAAACCATAAAACTATTGCAGCCAATCCTCAGGTCTCTCATTGTAATTCTCCAAAAAAAAAAAAAAAATGTCATCATTAATCAAAGACTCTGTATGGACTTCTATATGGGTCTTGGGTACTGAAGTTCTAACGTGTACAACTCTGTAGAATGTCTATTTTTTATCAATGGATGTTATCTTTCAAATGAATTTAAGAGTTAACTCACCCACTGTTGGGGAACAGAAGAATTCATACTGTTTTTTTCATAACCACTGAGTGAAAAATACCAAGAATATTTCTATATTAGATTGAAATACAAATAAAAGTTAGGTGGGCAGAATGTAATTACTAAAGCTGGACTATGGCCAGGAAACTTGGGAGAACACTCCCAATTCCTGCCAAAGATTCCATGGATAACCACAACTGGTCAAAATTTACACTTCCATGTGCCACCTTAAACACAGGCCGTCTGAGCCCCGTGCCTCTAGCAAAATAAGGCCACTCAAGCAGTAAGATTCACCGGGGAGGTGGGGGGGGAGTTACATTCAGAGGTTTCTAAATAACAATGTTTAATTTGGTTTTTGTTCATTTTTTGACAAACTTATGAGGTCTACAGGAAACACCTAAAGCAAGTACCACAATGTTTTCAGCAGGAAATGCATCCTGTTTTGCCAACTAGAAGAATGACCTTTAGCTATATAACCAGGTACTCATCCTTCTCCCTGTTAACTACCACTACAGAAGGACTCAGCTCTTCTTCGGGAAATGTGGAGAATGGTACAGTGTGTACATGTGTATGTTTCATGCAGAATGAGGAGTTAAGAATTAACTCTACCTCTTACTTCATTGCTCACGAGACCGTTTTTCTGAGGCCTCTGGATTATATTGGGCTCTTTCATACACACGGATGCCAGAAAAACATTATCTTAGGTCTTCTTCACTGCTCATTTAAATGGAGGTAATGATAAAATCTAAATTTGACTTTTTGGTCTGTTACAACCTCAGCTTCAGGTTTCTTCTCATGATTCAAAAGAAGGAATTAAAATATGTATAGATATATAACAAGCGATAATAACTGACAAAGGTTCATGTCTGAGTTATGTAGTTAGGCTGGAACATTACTTAGGGCAAAAAAGGTATAACATGTCCCTGATTCTGAGCTTGTGAGGCTGTTCCAGCGTAATATGGAAGAAACAACACTTGGATGAGTACTCACTATAATACTTTTTCAAATTCACGTTAGGCTTACTTTGAATCAGACTAGTTTTTCACTGACTTCCTTGCCCCTTCCCCCCTCCAAAAAACCCCCTACTGCCTGATAATCAGCAATAAAATATAACATGGCCAAGTTCACTGTTTGGCAGTCCTTACTTATTGTGTTCTAAGATGCTCATATGCTCAGGTGTCCTTAACGTTAAATGCTTTGGTGTTAATAATTAAGACATCTCACAAAACACAGCCTCAGATTTTCTTACTTCTGACCAATCCAAAGCCACCCACTGAGGTGGACATGACTGGTTGTTGCAGGTCTCTTTTTCAACGGGCCGGTGTGTTAAACAACCACTGTAGTCCAGTGTCTCCTCCTCAGAAGGTCCGGTCTTCCTGATGCAGAGCACCGCCCGTGTACGCATTCCACCGTCACAGGTCTTGCTACACTCCAACCAATCCCCAATGAACCATCTGCAGCAAGAAGGGGAAGAAACACAGAAAAGCATTTCCTCAGTATAGCCAGAGATTTCTGCTGAGTGAAGGCACTTTTATCAATGGACTACATCCTTTTCCTGCGAGAGCTGACATTTCAGTGCTTTTGATGTGACAAATGACAAACGGAGGAACTGGTAAGGAAGAGAGAACTTCTTGTCAATTGCCTCCTCAAGTGCAGTGCATGGGCTTTGGAGCAGGCAGAATTACATCCAGGCAAGTAATGCACTCTGTATTTTTTAACCTCTCTGATTTTTCTCCTTTTTTATTAATTTCTAAAGTGAGGATAACAATAGGGTCATGAGATTGTCATGAGGACTGAGTAAGGTAATATATGAAGCTGCCAGTCACGCGCTGGTAAATGGTTAATGACAGGCTATTTGTGGGAGGGAGGGAGACCTGGTTTGTTGTGTTAGCCAATTTTTGTGGTATAAATACCTCATTATGACCATCAAGCTATCTCCTAGACTTAGTGAACATGAAAAGAGAAGACATGCTACTAGCAGGGTCTTAGGAGCTAATACTAGCTGGCTTCAGCACGCCACTGAGAGCTTCTAATAGAGGGTCTGACATACAACAGTAGCTCTTCGTATTATTACATTGAGGCAGCTTCCCCCATAATTGAGGACTTTATGCTAAAACTTAGAGATTTGTTCTGATTCCCAGAAATGAACACCAGCCTCTGTAGAAGACAGAAGGCCTTTCCTGTCCTTACAGGGGTAAGAAGGCCCAGGTACGCATCCTGAAGACATGACAGTCTTAAAACACCTGCAGCGAGAGCAGAGCCATGAGCCAGCTCTGTGGAAACATGGAGATCTCTTGCTTGGACCCCTTTACTGCTAAAAATAGCTTCTGCACAGCTAATGTGGGAAGAAGCAGTAATGTCTTAACAAAATGAACATCTCACATTTATTTGTATATGATTCTTTTTCTTTGAAGTCATCAGTGACCATATATGTGTGTGTATGTGTGTGTGTGTATAATTTCAGGATTGGTGTGTGTGTGTGTGTAAGATACTTTTGCAGGACTCACTCTTTGAGTCACAGTAATTGGTCCAAGGGCTGTGAATCATGATCCAAATCAGGCCAATGAGAATTTGCCTTTAGAATTTTTTTATCTTGACTACAACACAGGGTACCCTTTTCTTTCTGGTCACAAAGGTAAGAGCTGCTGGTGGCCATGTACCCTGTGAAGTGGAATTAGGTGATTTGAAAGAATGCAGAGGAGCTAGAGTCCTAATGGTGTTTGATCCTTGATTCCCACCATTCCTCAGGCTAGGTGCATTCTTACAGCTCGCTCAGCCTTGTTCTATAAACCAACAAACCTTCTTATGTGCTGAAGCTAGCTGGAATTGAAGTTGTATTATTTCCAACCAGAGTCCATGCTGACATATTGTCCTTTTTAATTTAATAAATATGTGCTGAATGCCTACTGTGTTCCAGGCATTGTGCATTGTTTTACAGAAGAAGAAAGTAAAACCCAGTGTTAGGAAAACCTTTCTCCAAAGGCATGAAAAGAGCGATGACGGAACTAGGACTCGACTCCCTATCAGTTTCTGTTTCCACTGAATTTCACTTTTAACACTGCTAAATAGTAGACTCTTGGTCACAAGCATGAGGTCACAAGACATTTTCTTCAACTCATGACTATAAATCAGGCAACTCTCATCAATGGGAATGCTCACGCTTTTGGGTGGGCAACTACCCAGAGAGAGAGACAACTCTGAAAGCTTAAGAACAAATTGCTCACTAATTCAATGAGCTTAGCTCATTGTGCCAGTTTTGTATGGGGAAGATAGCACCTTAGTGAAGTCAGAGTACTAGTAGCCTAAATTTGAGCCTGCATTCAGCTAAATAAGCCACAACAGCCTTTGTTCATTATTGTTTGTAATGTCTTTACTTATAGAGAGAGACCAGCAATTAGAAGACCATAATTAAGTAGCTTCTCAATGTGAAAAATATCTTGTCAAAAATCTAAAAATGTTCTACCTAGAATTGATTTAACGAATAATAAATTAATCCTGGAGTTTTAAAAATCTGACATTAACATTTTTTCTAAGTCATTTTATGGAGAAGATTTAAAGGGGTTTTCATCTTTCTGTTTTGTTTTCCACAGATGAACATGATCCCAAGTTGTTAGTACCATTTTTGGTAAAGAGGAAAATGTGTACTGAGAATAATAACTTGCATGCCAGCCATAGTGAAACTCTGATTCAATTCGCAACAGTGATTTCATCACGAAGATTAGGGGATAAAACAGAAACGTGTATAACTCAGCCACAAAGTGTCCAGTCATACCGCCTCCAGCCATGATCTCATTAGGTCCCATAATGTACGAGGAATAAAGGCCCTCAAATTAAACACAGGTGCCCAGAGTAACAGCAGTGATTCAGGAGGTGTTGCTGGTCTTTGTTGCACACGGTCAGGGCCACCTCTGCCTTCTCATTCTTTGTCCTCTCTTTCACTGCCAACCATCCTAGCTGGGACGTGTCACTCTAGCATTTAACTCGGAATGTAGGAAAGTAAAAGCATTAACCACCCTCCTGATTTCCCTTTTGACTGTAACTGATTTCGGGCTTCACACTCAGTTCCTGTTGCATCTTTATTGCTCAGCAAATCACCCCTTCCCATGTCTGTCTGAAGGATTAAATCACACACTAGCTATTTAAATAGTTTTGCAATTATACCACTGCATCTAGTTGTCTCAGTTTCTCCACTCCCTTGCCCAGTTTAAGACAGATTGCTTTCCCCACCTTCATTCTCCATGTACTCAACCCTCCAATGACTTTCTCCCTATTTCTTTTCTTTTCCTCCACTAGATTTAGTGGTAAAAATCTGAAGAAAAAAATCCTTCTGGGAATATCACTTGCTGAATCATTAGAGTCTGAACACGACCGGGGCCGCTTCTTTCTGAGCTGAAGACACAGTGGTCGAACTGCCTTTGTCCTCACACACGCCCTGCTGTCCATCAGACACTAGCGATGAGTGGGATTCACGCTGGAGTGTCTGGGGTAAGAGTGGCTTGGTGCAGACTGTGTTATGTGATCTGAGAAAGAACTCATCATAAGATCAGAATATTATTTTTGCTTTTTTACCTTAAAGGGAAATAGCAGAGCACATGAAAATAAACTGATATTAGATATTTGGAGTATGTGTGCGTGGGGTGTGTGTGTGTGTCTGTGTGTGTGTGTGTCTGTGTCTGTGTCTGTGTGAGAGAGAGAGAGAGAGAAAGAGACAGAAGATAAAAGCTTGGGATGGATATTGAGATGTCCCAGCCTTTATCCCTGAGTTAAGAGTCTAGTTATCAACCCTTTTAATAAATACCATGTAGAAAAATAAAAACAAATCTTCAGAATTTGACATTAACATCTTTAGTCAGAGATTCAAGTATGTAACTTATTAACTACTTACTAGGATACTTAAACTTTTCTAGCTTTTAAAATAGTTTTTAGAACAATTTTCAAAACAAAAAGTTGGTAAAAAGAAAAAAGAAAGAAAAAGGAAAAGAAAATTTGCTCTTTCCTCAGCTAATTGGAGAATGAAATTAAGTCGAATCCTCTATGCCCTAAACATTCCATAGTCGAGATTTTTCTAAATAAAAATCAATGCAATAAATATCTGAAATTGTGGCAACAGAATGTGTAGATAAAACAAAATTAGAAGTATTAAAGTGTTACTAGACATTTGATTTTTAACATACAGAGTTAGTAATGTCTGGAATAATGGGAAAAACATCACTGAAGATCAGCATACTTTTATCTGTAAAATGATTTCTATGATTCTTCCTTGGTCTTAAAGTCTGGAGTTTTACAAAGGACTGTGATGAATTTTTCCCTAAAGGTAACTGATTATAGCTGTCCTTGGGTGAGGCACAATGACTCAAATAACTGTTAAACATCACACCATAAAAGATACCATTAAATAAATCCCAGCCCCCGGGGGGAAATCTCTCCCCAGTCTGAGAATCTTTTAAGCACTATTGTTTATAACTCGCTCATTGTACCTTACATATTTTGCTTTGTACTATAATTACTTTTATATGAATTTGCCCAATTAGATTGTTCTTAAGAAAAGGAACCATTTCTTCCAAAGCACACTGCCTTACAGACTGAGTTGCTTAAAAAATGCCTTCTAATTCTTGATCACAGTATTATCCCAATGTGCAGCAAGCACTCCACTGTTTCCACCTTGCTGATTTTCACAATTTATAAACTGCAGTTCCACACAGGAATAATATTCAGTATCTAAGGGTTCTTCACATGAGGTCATTTATAGAAATATTCTTGCTATTAAAAGACAGCAAGGTCAAAACTGAACTCTTGGCCTTTCTCTTTGGATGCCAACTCAGCATTACTTCCTTTTTTACGGTGTGGTTTCCTGTCAGTCCTGCTTCCTGTCAGTCCTGCTCTTTAGTATCACCTCCTCCCTTTCCCCTGTTCCAGTGGTTTCAGCCCTTGCCACAGATTCTACCATCTTCATTCAATGTCTCTGGAGCCCGTGTTTTCTTCCTGTCCCGAGTCTCCCCACCGTTTGACTGCACTTTCTTCTCAGAGTAGCTGCTCTGAGCACTCAGACTTTCCCAGCAAGCCTTCCTCTGGCCTTTTAGGATCTTCCAAATAAATTATTATTGTTGTTATTATTTCTCTACCAATGTCTCTTTTGTTTATCTTTATAGTCTCCTATCATTTTTGTTATATGACAAATCTTACAGCTTTCTATTTTTCTAAACTATACTCGTAAAGTCTCCAATGTGACTAAAAGACATTTGAAATATTTCACAATTTGAAAAGATAGTGTTTGATTGAAAATAGCATTTAGGATTTTAAATTAATGGTATTAAAGAAACAATAATATTTGTAAATAAATATAGATCCTTTCCTCAAATATATTTTAGATAGATTAAAGTTTTCATTAAAAAACATTCAAAAGTATAATGTAAGAGTAGGTAGGGTATTCCTAAACATTATATCAATATAAGAAACAAATGTTTGATAATATTTTAAAACTCTAGTAAATAAAAATAGATCATAACACCTTAAATAATATGGAAAACATATGACAAACTAAAAAAACTACTTGGAACACAGATAAGAGTTAATATCCTTAATACATTAGGAATTCATACAAATCAATAACAAAATGATAAGAACTTCAACAAAAAATGAGATAGGCTTTATTTTCAATAAAAAGATGAGGCTATGAAAAGAAAAAGCTAAAAAAGAAGTAATAAAATGGCCACTGGACTTAATTTTTTAACATTCAGCCACATGGGCAATACAAGATACACTAAATAAAACAGCAATTAGATCCCAAGCCTTTCTTCCCCTACAAAATAATCAAAAGTTGTTTTTAAAATAATAATACCCAGGGTTTTCAGTTCAGGGAAATGACATTCTTTTATACTGTTAATGGGAGCACACGTTCATGTGTTTTTTTCAGAGAGCAATTTGACAATGTATGTGAGGGACTAAGATACATTTCCATTTGAATCAGAAATTCTATTCCTATGCTTGTAGCATAAGAGCATAATTATAGAAAGCAAACTTTTAGTAGCAAAAATGGTTAATGCTGCAGTACTGTAAAGGATTAAAAGCTAGGACACAAGCAAAATTGTTTGACAGTGGGAAGCCAATTTAAATAAACAATGACATATCTACTAAACATTGTAGAAGATACTTAATGTTCAAAATATGTTGAGAACTGACTACAAAGCATCATAAATATTATTATACCATTTTTTTATATATACATGTCTACGCACACAAGGAAAGAGACTGGAAAGATAGATATCAACGTATTAAAAGTGGTATTATAAGTATTATAGGTGTTTTATATTTTTTTACTAATCTGCACTTAAAAATTTTATGTTTTAATATGTATTACAAAACCAAATACAATTACTACATCATCTGAAAAGACCTATCTCCTTTCCTTTCTTCCATACCCATTTGAAGGCTTACTGAATTCAGTAGTCTTTCTATGACTTTTATCTCTATAATACCAACATCTACTGGGGATCTTACATACCATTCTGAAGAATTACCATTTCCTTTTTCAGTCTGTATTCAAAAGAATTGAGAAGATATTTAAAAGGAACTAAGGAAAAAATGGACTCATAAAGAGTAATATTTTAAATATGTTCTTTAGCTCTTTCCAAAAAAGAAAACTGTCAGCCTAAATTTTCTTTTTTATATTCTCTTTATCTTTGTTTTTCAAATTTCATTCCCTCACCTTCAAACTTTAAAAAAGTTAATAAATAACTTTTTATTTCAGAAATCAAAAGAAGATAGGAAACTTAATTTTAATTATGTTAGTTCAAAGATATCCTTAAAGTGTTAACACACACACACACACACACACACACACACACACATTCCCATGTAATAACCAAACCTAAAATACATGGGATGGAATGACCAACTCTTAAAATTTCATAGGACGTTTGAATAGCATTTTAGTTTAAACAAATAAAAAAGCTGAGGCCAAAATAGAACAGGAGTGACCAGGTCCACTCAGATGCGCTAAATGGCTGATCAAATGCCAAACGTAACATTTAAAATATGGCAGGGAACTAAGTTGATGGGTAGAGATTCATAATTATATGAAAATATGTTGAAGTTATTAAAAACTTCAAAATTTAGCCCATGGGTTTTAAGCATCACCTGTTTTCTATAGTTTTTCAGTTTCTCTTGAGATAAACTAATAAAAATAATTGGTAAAAGAAAAATGAAAAAATATATATATTGTCTTCATAATACTTATCATAGGTCATTTTTCTATCCTTCCCCATGTCTGAATTTTAAGGAATGAGTGACATGGTGATCATATTTTGAAAAGAGGAAATATGAAATTTAAAAATTCTTAAAATAAAATCTTCTATCATTCCAGACTCCCTGTGTCCTTATTTGTAACCACTGCTGGAACCTTTTCAAGAGACAAGTAGTGAGTATTTCCCTTTGAGAGTCAAACATTTTAGGCAGACATTGAGTTTGGATAATGTAAGTTCATAGGGCATTGTTGTTTTGAACAAATATTGAGAAATGCATTTTGCTTTAACTGTGATAGGGGCCTAAATTCCTTACTCATTTTAAGTCCCAGGGTTTTGTGACTCCACCGTAGTCATTTTTAGAAAAAATGATTACTTTATTATAGAGCTTTCCTCTCTAGTTCTATGGACCCTGGAGTATAGACATTCATTTGCTTGCTCTCCTTTTCTTTATCAATTTCATGTTGGGATAATTGTAATAGTAAACCTGGAAGACAATGGTTACTCTGAAATAAGAATGAAATGCCATTCACACATGTTCTGGCTTGCGGTTGTCAAACAGGCAAAATCCTTATCAGGATGGGAGTTTTTATGATCACCTCAGCATCTTTGTCTTTTTTCACACCAATCATCGCCTTTTGCTCACACAAGAAACCTCTGTGTTCTTAAAGATTATAAAATGTGGCTCATTAATAGCAGGTCTCGTATTTCTGAATTTTAATTCTTTGTAAGTCATCTTTAAGATGAATGGCTCTCTCTTTGTGCCTCCCTTCACAGTGAGCTGTACTTGCTACGTTAATCAACAGAAAGAGACCAGAGCATACCTCCGTGCCTCTGTCCACCACTCACTCGCAGGAGAGGCTGCCTAGGATGACAGAACTGAAAACTGGGCCACCAAATTCTGTTTCGGAATATCTCTAAACCATTTTAAAAGTCTTTGGGCCTTTAGGATACATACCTGGAGAAGACAGGACTGCATATCAATCTACTATATTTTATTAACTCTCAGATACCATTATTTTATGTACCATTAAGAAAGAAAAACATAATGCCAATTACTATTGTAAGACACCATTAGTTGCAAGATAAATAGCAAAGAGAGAGATGTTAAAATGGCAAAAGATGTGAGTCTTAGAAATGGATGAAATGTAATTTCCAGCACTGTGCCAGGATTAATTGACTGAAGTTCCTGCTTTAGAAGAGCTAACTGAAACCTATGAATAAACAGAAATCTTTACTCATTGAAAGGCACATCAAAATTCCACCCTTCGTCAGTGGAATAAGGGATAATGTTTTATCCCTTTTCTCAGTTTAATTTATTCATATAATATGAGTATGTGAATATCTAATGGCACTTTTTGCACCTGAAGAACACAATTCTCACTCCTGTTACTTACTCAGGTGGGCAGGGCTCAGTGTTGCAGGTTCTTTGATTTTCAGGTGGCTTACTGTCAGGGTCGCAGTAGTTGTTCTGGACAATGGAGTTGTCATCCAGCCTTTTGCAGACCACCTCCTGTCTTTGGACACCTTGAGAAGAAGAGGACACAATGAATCAAAGAGCAGTTTACCTTGCATTAAGCTAGGTATGCACAGCTTTCCTCTGCAAGGAATCAACCTCACCGGATCGCTGCTGCCTGATCTGTTCCGAAACACTTGACTGCTTCTCTAAAAAGGAGAGAAGTCATTATACTGGTCATCATACTGCAAATTTAGGCAAAACTGTTGTCCTTGCATTTAGAAACAACTGTTTTCAAGTTCAGAAAATAAACTATTGGTGATTTTATACAATATTAGTATTCCCGTTTGTATAATCTTCTTCACGCTTTCCTTAAAAAAAAAAACAACCCTTCATTTCCCCCAAGTATCACCATATAAAATGTATGAATATCCATTTCAATGCAAAACAATGCTTGTATATCTACTTTAAAACAAAACAATAGGGACACATATACTTTTTGATATTTTGTAGGACAAGTCCAATTAATTTAGTCTTTGCTAGGAACATATCACACTTCACAGATTTCATTTTTTCTTCCATTTACAGATGTATTTCTCTGACATCCCACAAAGCCCAGAATGTAAGGGCTGCGGCGAGCCCCTTTTGGACCACAGCCCATCACTGTGCTCTCGCGGGGCTGGCACCATTGCCCACACCACTGTCAAACAGGTATGTACATACTCGACAGAATTCAAACTTACAAATACTTCTCATTCTTTCAAATTCTCAAAAATGTTTGCCACAGCTAAAGCATTCTCATAATATTCGTAAAATTCTAAATATGTTTATTATTTATTGGCAATCATCCACCACAACTTGCTCACATGTCACAAAATACAAAGACACACACAAACACACTTATTTGTAAACAACCCTGGTAAACAGACTTCATGCAGATTCAAAAGGAGGAACCAAGAGAAGCAAAGGTAGATATGTCAAAATATCAGAGAAGAATTCAAACTATAAGACAACGCTAAATGTTTCAGGTCATGTAGAGGTAGCAGGTGACTCCTGGAATTGGAATAAAAGCAGACTGAGCTACCCGCCTACTCTCCACCCCAGCTCAATACCAGGCACCTACAGACTGAGAAAGCCTGCAACGGCAGTGAGCAGTGCCTAGGAAGCCACAGCTTCACATCTAGAGAGCCCCACCTAAACCTTCCGTTTTGCTTTTTTTTTTCAATTGCTTTTCATAGTACCCTAAAGAAGAGAGTTGGACGCCAAATTAGGAAAGTCCATGTGAAGTAGGATTATTCAGTAAAGGAAACTGCCACCGAAAGAGCTGCACACCAAATGCCCCCAAGGTCCCTTACGAGTCACAGATGTTCTGGGTGGGAGCACCGCCGTCATCATGTTCGCACTTTTAACCAAGCCTGTGGAATTTAAAGGCAGGAAATCCATTCCCCTGATCGAGAAAATGATTCAGTCTTGTGGTCTCTGAAGGTGGCAATCAGTTGAAGGAGGTACATTTGATTACTTGCCGTGACCCAGGGCTCTCACTGCTGACTCTTAACCTGTTTTTAGGCTGTCCTAAATTTAGAGGGTTAAAACACAGCCAGATGACTAACTGGCAAAAATGTCCTAGAGTAGGTGTTGTATTCATTCCCTCCCAACTCCTAGAATAGGCCAAACATTTCAGTTTCTGCGACAACAGCTTGGAATTTTTTAACTATTAAACTTTAGATTTTTGAGGGAAAAATGATTCACATCAGGCATAGCTGTGATCCATTCACAGATGTTCCACACTATCCATCAGATATCTCCCTACTGTGTCATTCCAGTGGGCAGATAACTAAGTCCATGTGATCTACCTAAACACAAATCTCTGCGATTAGTCATAGGATTCAACTACCAAGTGCCACAGTGGCTCAGAATATCCATCCACCCAGGTTCAATATTTCATTCCTATCGGTGGGCACAAGGGATTATTTTTATTGGTTAGCATCTCTCTTTTTATTTGTCATTCAAATATGATTATACTTGGAGAGGGGAGACTGAAACAACCCACTTCATAAAAGACTTATAAACTTTACCCAACTTTTATAAATATGTTTAATAATAAAAACACTATGATTATACCTGCAAGACGAAAGTTGGCATTCCATTTGGTATTTGATTGTTTCTTAGAAAAGGATAATCATTTTCAACTCTACAAAATGGAACTCAGATTGCTCTGTATTGGTGGCAGAAACATTAATTCAGTTTCTACATCACAAGATAAAATTAATTAATCCTAGAAAGGCTGTTGGTTATAATTACATTAGTTTTAAAAGTAGACTTCAATGTAATAGCAATTTATACCATAGATGAGATATTTGTTATTAGAGGTGAAATTTATATTTCATTTTAAGAAAGATTTTAGCCATGTATCTTGAAAAAATTTAGCTACATAACATTTTTGTTAAAAATTTGAAAAATACACAAACCAGAAAGAACAAAATAAAAAGTATCCACAATCTGTATTTTTGTTGTGGATCTTTATTTTTAGGGTTATTTTTCATAAAATACTTTTGGAGAAAACTTAAGCATAAAATACTTTGTGATGGGATCTCGTAATTAGTTTAAAATTACATAGCACATAAACCAAAAGTGCCAGCTAAATGTGGTCAGCAGGCCATTCATTCATTCAACAGAGAATAGTTATTAATATAAGGCCCTGTGCTTCTCATGAGATACTGGACTAAATGCTAAGGATTACAGAATGACTTAATTTTGGTCATGCCTCTCAGACTTCTTAAAAGTTATGAATTGAGGTATTTTGAGGTGCAATTCTGTTTCAAAATTTTAGAACACATTTTTTATAAAGCAAAAATTAAAGTCCTTGAATAAACAGCTGAAATCACTCTATATTTTATGAAGATGCATTTTTCTTCACATTCATCTTTTATTAATTTCTTCTAAAATGTTATATTAGACAGTCTGGTATTTCACACTCAAGAACTGACTATACCAGTAATCTATTCCAAATATTCCTACAACAACGAACGATCTTTCAACAGCGTGCAAGTCCACTTCCAACGTTCACCCCCCGCACTTGGCAGGTTCACAGACGTCTTTTTTCTTGTAAGTGAATAACAGTGGGATAACTCTCTAAACCAATGTACCTAATTGGGTGAATTTTTAATTGCATACTTTGGGATCAAGAAAAATGCAGCATTTAATTTAGAAAGTAGAAAATACAGATCAACGGGAAATAATCTAAACTAAGTGAAGAGAAAAATGATTGAGTTTAGAATCCTTATATGACCAAGCCTCTCGCACATAGCTTCTTTTAAAGTAATCTATAAAACATGGCTAAAAAGTTGATTTAAACCTCTTGGCAATAATTGCATCCAGTTACACAAAGCCACTATGCTTTCAAATCTAAAGATTTATAGTTTATAACCAAAACCATAAATTGTCCACATGATCAGTCGGTCTATGCCTAATTGAAAACAAAATTCTAGTGGCTTTTAGTGTCCATATCCCCTGGACATATGCAGATGTTCTGCAGAATTTAATTACTAAAATTTAAAACTGCACTAATTATATTTTATCTGTAAACACCTAAAGTTATTGGCATGCAAACTGTATACCTGCTCTTTTGTTAAATGCAGTCCCTCTTCTTTGCTTAAAAGTTATGGTTTCATATTGTTAAATTTAAGTACAAACATGCCATTACCAATGCACATGTACTTTAAACTCTCTAAAATGGGTATATCCTATTTAGAGACTTTTAATTGGCTTCTCTTTAAAGAATCGAATATGATGGCTCTTAACATGGAAACATAACCCTTACTTTTAGTCTATGAATTTTAATTTGTCTGATCTCATATTTCATTTCCTGCCAATAGTTAAAAGTTACAGATGATCTATTTGCTTACCAAGGTTCTCTTGTCCAATGGGAGAAATAAATACCCAACTTGAATCACTGTTCTAGCTACACATCAAGAAATGACTTACTGTTTTGAAACAGCATATACCACAGCAAAATAAGCAAGAAGTCTACCACACCGCAAGTGAGTCCCAGATGAACTGCATCTACGAAGCTTACTCTAGGTTTATGTGATGGTTTACAGGAAGGACATAGAGTCTCCTGCTTAGCAGCTACTGTCCTGGGGCCAATCCTAAGTGAACCCTTCAGAGACTACAACTCTTCATTTATTGCCTTCTTTTCATCCCTCCCTTGGTGTGCTGCTTAGGAATCTTATGTCCCATCTCTCTCTCTTAATTTTGTAAATTCATGCTAATATTTGGCAATATATTGCCTTTTTCAGGGCAGTTCACCATTTTTAAACCTAGAGAGAGGTTATTCAATGTACAGAAATTACTACTTGAATTTCACTAGAAAGAGTGATTGTGTTAAGCCAGGAAGGATGTCGGGAAGGTTAAGGGCAGGAGGAAGACCTTCTAGGTCTTCTCACATCTCCTAAAGCCCAGCATTCTCAGTTTTAGACCACTGAATTGGTTGGTAAGTGAACAGTCCATAACCACATGGGAGTGAGTCAGTAAGAGAAAGTAAGAGAGGTATATATCTAACCTTAGGATAGACGGGCTAACCAACTTCTAGATCATTTAACCTACAGGTATAGCACATCATATCAGAGCAGTTTTCTGAAGAGGAAGGGGGAAGGAGAAGTCAATAAGTCAAAGTTTATACTAACAACGTGGTTGGTGGCTAAGGCAACAATTTGCTTAACCACACCACCCAAAGTGTCTAGCAACCAAGATACTATACCCACAGTATAAAGAGCATATAGCCAGCAATATTAATTTAATCTAAATTTTCAGTGCAGATAGCATCCAAAGAGCAATAAATGCCAGGAAGAGCGTCTCTCTCCTCTGCCTTTCACTGCTGGAATCTGGCTGTTGTACTGTGTGATTATTGGCCAGACACAACCATTTACAGGGCGGAGACGAGCCCATCTGCCTTGGATCTAACAGCTGGCATCCGGGGTACCAGTCAGTTCCACCCACATGCTTCCTGCTTCTGATGAGCCTCCTGCTAGTTTTTTATCTATCAAAAGCTTTCTTTCTCTGCGTTTACAGTATCTTCCCTTCAATCCTACCAAAACGAGATGTCCAAAGGGAACAAGATAAGAAAAGGAAAATGTAGCTTTAAAAATACTATGTTTTTCTAGAGCCAGCTGTGTTTAGTGATAGCGAGACAGGGTGGAGCGTACATATACTGAATTTATTTGAAATCAGGCTGTCCTGGGTGGGAATTCCCACTACTCATTATATATTAACAGTAATCTCTTCCACAGAAAGTATCTAACAAGTCACTGAATTCCTACTCTGTCTAAGGCATGTTTTTTTCTTTATCATAAGGGATGGGAAAAATGAGTAAGACAGTCTCGACCTCAATGAGATTACATTAAAATGAGGAGGGAAGTAAGGCAAATACAATTATAATTATGGAAGCTACTGTACCTAATAAAACAATGAATTTTCAGGTCTAATATTTTTAATTTTACAGTCCCCCATTTGGTTTTATTGCTGTCTCATTTCTTTTTCTCTGATCCTAAGAACCCTTTTCATAGCCAAATATCTATGATTTTATTCCCTTTCACTTTATCTTTATACGATGCTGCTTCTCACTCCGACTGCTGCCATGTTCAGTCCCCTCCTTTGAGAACTAGGCAGTTTAGGCAAAGGACAAAGGCAAATTTTCATTCTCCTTTGGAACACGAGACACTCAAATTACATGACTTTGTAATGTTTCCCCACATCCAAAATTCTAAGAAAGTTATCGCTTCTTTCTCCTCGTTTCAATTGTTTAGCATTTTTTCCCTTCTACGCCTGCTTTCCCCCTCCAGCCCACAAAGCAGTAAGCCTGGGACACCGGCACTTGCTGGGCTCCTCTGGTGTTTCAGGGCCTGAGTTCTTACCAGTGTGAAGTGCAGCTCAAAGCGGTGGGAGGGTCAAGAGGCAGAACACTAACTAGAAGTAGGAAAATGTGAGGCAACTTTTCTAATATAAAGAAGTTATACTAAATTACACTTAAATTATACTAAAATGAATCTCCATGATCTTTAGTAGACATTTCTTTGCTTTCTGTATTTTATTTTTAAAGATTTTGGAGGAAGGGTGTAGCCTTGAGCTCCTTCCACTCACTGTGATGGATTTATTACCAACAGAGAAGTTTTTTCTTTAATTATATATAAAATCCCTTTCTTGGAACCAACAGATAAATATTTCAGATTTGAATCATAATAAGAACATAATCATAAACAAGCTGTACAGCTTTGAAAAATAAACTCATTTTGCTCAAGTTAAAAAAAATGGGGATAGTAAGATCATAAGGTCCTATAAAATTGGGATAATGGTGCTTACCATTATAAAAGGCTTTCTTTTTCCAAAAGTATTTTATGCATAATTCCTTGTAAAAGTACATAATGTTGTGATTGTTAAAAAATACTCTTTTGGACAAAATTTTTGTCAAGTGAAGCATGATCTGTGACACATGCATCATTAATGCACTAGGAATGCACTCAAACTTTGGTTTCATTCTTACCCAAGTTTTTCCATGAGTGAATAGGTGTCTAGGCCCTAATCACATTAGGGAAAAATAGAATTTCTAAAGCAATAGAAATGAGATGAACGAGGAAGGAAAATAACAGTAGAAGAAATGCTTTGGATTAGCAGAGATTTCTAACTTTCAGTTATAAATCTTAAACATAGACAAAATGCAAGCCACAGTATGCAGGGGTAAACAGTAAAAAATGTCAGGTTATCAGATGAAATGTTCATGTGTAAGACTTTTTACAAGAAGTTAGAAAGCTTAAATTGTATTGAAAATACACAGGAGAATTCAAAGGATTTTTTAAAAAAGTGTATTATATAGGGAAAGCTATATGCTTAAGGGAAGAAGATAAATAGAAATAACAATTGTGAACAAATAAGTGAACAAACATATTAACCTCCAGGAGTGGGAACCAGCCAAGAACATGAGTTTGCCTAGAGGAGCGGCTGCTCTCAAGGGCATGCTGCCTGCGAGCCGAGCCTGGCGCGGCGGGTGGCTACGAGAGGGTACGCTTTAGGAGCCATGATGCTCACGGGTGCCTGGCTATGATGCCTGGTACAACCAACCCCACATGCTAAAGGGTGCTCTTCCTTCTCAACACTGAAAATGGTCTGAAAGAAAGGGATGATGGGAGAGAGTAAATAGAGGAATGCCACAGTTGATGCAATGATAGACTATGGTTTAGTCTCACAAAAATTTTCTTTTCCAGTCCTGGCTGGTGTGGCTCAGTTGGCTGGGCATTGTCGTCCCGTTGCTGGCTTGATTCCCAGTCAGGGTACATGCCTAAGCTGAGGGTTTGGTTTGAGAAGTAGCAGATCCATGTTCCCCTCTCTCTCTCCCTCTCTTCCCCTTTCTCTTAAAAAAATTCTTTTTCAAAGACCAAAGAAAACATTAGGAAATAATAAACAAACCGTAATGCAAATTTTTATTCCCTACAAACTCGTCACTTTTGACAAGGGACTTCTACTATTAAAAATATCACAATGATCAGTTTTATGTCTGTTTCGAATATATAGGAATGAAATGTGAAAGGATCTTCATAGTTTCAAACAATAGTACATCATGAAACCTCACACAAAAATAACTTTCATTGGGAATTTTTCTTAAAAACTAGTAACACAACTTTATTTCTTCCGGGGGTGGGGTGAAAGGGCAATAAGGGCTTTTAATTATTCAGACTAAAATATCCATCCGTTATCTTTGATTTAACTCTGAAAACAACTTTTTGGATGGTAATTCCTAAATCAGAGAGAAGCAAACTTAATTATGATTTGAATTTTTCACGTCTTTCACACTTAATTTCAATGAAGTCTATTTTGAATTTTCAAAAATAAGTGGATTGGTTTTCCTCTGCTTCATTTTGGGACTCCTCCACTTTGAGTTTCGGTCAAAGTTACATTGTAGATGTCTTTTACAAGCTGCACAAGCGTTAGTCATTATTGCTGTTATTATGTCTATTACAAGTCAAGTCTCAAAACTCTTCTTTGTTGGAAGCACATTCTGCTACTCACTAATACTGTGAACTGACTACGTTTAGTGATGTTAAATGTGTTAGGGACTTAGAACTAGCAAAGAAATTAAAAGGACATCGGTGAAAATGTAAATCATTTGCTCTGTTTTATCTGGTAATTTGAGAGCTGTTCTCTTTCAGGCAGATACCTAACTGGCCTAAAGATTACATTAGATTTTTTTCTAAAAATTGCTTTTTAAAAACAATTTTAAATTTGTTATTTCAGAATGGACTTACTATACTTCTAAGTGTACGTTATGTTTCCGTTGTATCATTTTGAAAACAATAAAATAGGTAACATGAACATACAATGTTTCCACAGAAACAATGTAGAAATATCCAATTTTTAAAAAAGGTTTCAGTGGTAATCTACATGATAAATTCATTAAAATAATTTGAAAAATATTTCATTAATACACAGGATAGTATAAATTATTATATAAACTTTTTTGGTAATAAGTTGCAAAGAAGAATTTGCTATCAGGAGCTCTTTTAAATATATAGTTTATTTTCTCTTTCTTCTTTTTTTAAAAAAGTCACCCACCAATCTTAAACTCTGAAGACCTCTAATTCCTTAACTGGAAGAACAGAAGAACCTAATTAAAGAACCAATCTTAAACAGAGACAAAGGAAGGAAACATATTTAGGAGGGCACATCAGAAGGAATACTTAATATAGATATGAAGGAGAAATTATATATTACTTAAGACCTCTAGTTTTTTAACTGGAAGAACAGAAGGACCTAATTTTTAAACTCTGAACACCACCAAGATCCCAAATAAGTAGACTATATGTTATTTTTCCTCTTATGAAATGAAATTTAATGTACTGAAGTGAGATGACTAATTTTTAACCAAATTTAATGACACTCATTTTACCCTAAATCAAGAGTTCTCAAACTTTCTTGGTTCACAGCACCTTTAATGTCTCAGTAAAATTTTCACAAAACCAACTAGGCAGTAAAAAAAAAAAAAAAAACACCAAAGAGTTTCACTTAATAATTAGTAAGGTCCAAACAACTTAATAGTAATAATCTGTGCGGTGTACAATGGAGGTCACTGTGCTCTCATTGAGAATGCACAATATTCTGCAGAGCCCCTGTAAATTGGTTGCAGTGTCCTGGGCCCCACGGTGCAGCCTGAAAAATATGGCCCTAAGTCAGGAGAATACAAGATAGTAGTTGGAAACTATGTAAAGCATCTTGAAATCTGAAAAACTAGAGACAGTTCCAATATGTATGAGAATCGTGGTGAATCAGGTGAAATCACAAAAAGTAAAATAAAAAGAATTTGTCTTAGAAGAAACTTAGAAAGTTATCTTTTAAGTTTATGTGCTATTCACAGACACACACAGCTTAAGATGACTTCCAGGGGGAAAAAAGGATGGGGATAATGGCGGGGGCGGAGAGGGGGTAGGGTTTCCAGGGACATCTATTAAGGACATGTGGACAAAACCAAAGGGAGCTAGGATCAAGGGTGGGAAGTGGGGATGGCTGGGGTTGTGGGGAGTGGAGGGGGAAAAATTGAGACAACTGTACTTGAACAATAAAAAAGTTAAAATAAAAGAAGATAATAAATTAAAAAGCATTTATATAAAATAACCATCAAGCGTACAAAAAAATAATTGAGCTAAATAAAAGTAATGACAATATTTTAAATGGCCAAATGATCAGAAACATTCTTTAACAACCCAGAGTACCGGGTGGGCAAAAGTAGGTTCATAATTGTGCATACATGCAACACAAAGTTTATTGCATTATTATTTAATTATTGTATTATTTTTCATACGAATGACTGAAAACCTACTTTTGCCCCATGCTGTATATGTAAGAAAAATAGGTGCTCTTTGATCTTCAAACAAAATCAAAATGGCCTCTAAAAATAAACCCGTTCCTCCTGCTCAGTCTAAGCAAAGCTATGACTTATCTTTTTTCCCCTTGGCTGCCAAGCAATGAATGTTTAGCAGAGAGATGCCTGTTTGTTAGCAGAAACCTGACCAAACTGATTTTAAATGTTTCAATTACAGTTGACATTCAATATTACTTTATATTAGTTTCAGGTGTACAGCACAGTGGTTAAACATTTATGTAATTTATGAAGTGACCCCCCGATAAGTTTAGTACCCACAAGGCACTATACACAGTTATCGCAATATTATTGACTATATTCCTTATGCTGGCTGGACCTTACGTTCCCGTGACTATTTTGTAATTTCTTAATCCCTTCACCTTTTCACCCAGCCCCCTAACCTCCTCTCTATGTGGCAACCACCAGTTTGTTCTCTGTGTTTATGAGTCTGTTCCTGTTTTGTTTGTTCATTTATTTTGTTCTTTAGATTCCATTTGTAAGTGAAATCATCTGGCATTTGTCTTTCCTTATCTGACTTGTTTCACTTAGCATGATGTCCTCTAGGTCCATCCGTGTCATCACAAATGGCATTATTTCATTCTTTTTTATGGCTGAGGTATATTCCATTGTATATATGTACCACATCATTATCTATTCATATATTGATGGACACTTAGGTTGCTTCCATATCATGGTTATTATATATGATGCTGCAGTGAACATAATGGTGCATATATCTCTTATAATTACTGTTTTGGATTTCTTTGAATAAATACCCAGAAGTAGAATTGCTGAGTCATAAGGCAGTTCTATTTTTAATTTTTTGAGGAAGTTCATACTTTTTTCAACAGTGGCTGCACCAATTTGCAATCCTACAAACAGTACATAAAGCTTCCCTTTTCTCCACATTCTCACCAACACTTGTTTGTTGATTTATTGATAATAGCCATTCTGACAGGTGTGAGATGATATCTCACTGTGGCTTTAATTTTCATTTCTCTGATGATTAGTGACACTGAGCATCTTTTCATATGTCTATTTGCCATCTGTATGTCCTCTTTGGAGAAATGTCTATTCAGTCCTCTGCCCATTTTTTAATTGGACTGGATTTTTTGGGGGGTGGGGAGGTGTTACTTTGTATGAGTTATTTATAAATTTTGGATATTAACCCCTTATTGGATGCATCATTGGTGAATAGTCTAAATCAGTAGGCTGTCTTTTCATTTTGTTGGTTTCCTTTGTTGTGCAAAACTTTTTGGTTTGATATAGTCCCATTTGTTTATTTTTTCTTGTTTCCCTTATCCAAGATGGTATATCAAAAAAAAAAAAATCACTAAGAGCAATGTTAAAGGGTTTACTGCCTATGCTTTCTTCTTGGACTTCTATGTTTTCAAGTCTTCATATAAGTCTTTAATCCATTTTGAGTTTATTCTTGTATATGGCATAAGAAGATGGTGTAGTTTCATTTTTTTGCATGTGTCTGTCCAGTTTTCTCAACACTATTTTTAAGATACTATCTTCACCCCACTATATATTTTTGCTTCCTATGTCCTGTATTAATTGATCACATAGGTATGGGTTCATTTCTGGGTTGTCTAGTCTATTCATTGATTTATAAGTCTGTTTTTATGCCAGTATCATGCTGTTTTGATTACTATAGTCATGTAGTATATTTTGATATTTCCAGCTATGTTCTTCTTTCTCAGGATTGCTGTGACTATTCGAGGTCTTTTGTAGTTCCATATAAATTTTAGGATTATTTGTTCTGGTTCTGTGAAAAATGTCATTGGTATTTTGATAGGAATTGCATTGAATCTATAGATTGCTTTGGGTAGTATAACTATTTAACAATATTAATTCTTCATATCCATGAACACATTATATGCTTCCATTTATTTATATCTTCTTTAATTTTTCTTCATTCTTACAATTTTCTGAGTACAGATATTTTATTTCTTTGTTTAATTTATCCATAAGTATGTTATTCTTTTTGATGCACTTGTAAATGGGATTGCTTTCTTAATTTCTCTTTTTTTTTTTAAAGATTTTATTTTTATTTATTTTTAGAGAGAGGGGAAAGGAGGGAGACAGAGAGGGAGAGAAACGGCAATGTATGGTTGCCTCTCACATGGCCCTCACGGGGACCTGGCCTGCAACCTAGGCATGTGCCCCGACTGGGAATCGAACCGGGACTGCCTGGTTCCCAGCCCGTGCTCAATCCACTGAGCTACACCAGCCAGGGCTTAATTTCTCTTTTTGATAGTTTGTTATTGGTATATAGACTGCAATCAATTTCTGAATATTAATTTTGTACCCTGCTACTTTACTGAATTTATTTCAGTTCTAATAGATTTTGGTGGCTCTTTAGGCTCTCTCTATATTATCAATCATGTCATCTTCAAATAATGACAGTTTTACTTCTTTCTTTCCAATCTGGATGCCTTTTATTTCTTCTTGTCTGATTGCTGTGGCTAAAACTTACAATATTATTTGAATACATGTAGTAAAAGTGAATATCCTTATCTTTTTCCTGACCTTAAAGAAAATGCTTTTAGCTTTTCCCCATTGAGTATGATGTTAGCTGTAGGTTTGTCATATATGGCTTTTATTATGTTGAGGTATGTTCCCTCTATTCGCACTTTGCCAAGAGCTTTTATCACAAATGGATGCTGCATTTTGTCATATGATTTTTATACATCAATTGATATGACCATACAGTTGTTATCCTTCATTTCGTTTATGTGGTGTATCATTTTAATTGACTTTCAGATATTGAACCAACCTCACATCCCAAGAATATATCCTATTTGATCATGCTGTACAATCTTTCTAATGTGCTGCTGAATACGGTTTGCTAATACTTTGTTGCAGATTTTTGCATTTATGTTCATCAGGGTTATTGGCCTATAATTTTCTTTCTTTCTTTCTTTCTTTTTTTGATAATATCTTTGTCTGGTCTTGAAATAAGGGTGATGCTGGCCTCATAAAATGAGTTTGGGAGCCTTTCATCCTCTTCAATTTTTTGAAATAGTTTGAGAAGAATAGGTATTAATTCTTCCTTAAATGTTTAGTAAAATTCACCTGTGAAGCCATTTGGTCCTGGACTTTGTTTGTTGGGAGTTTTTCATTACAGGTTTGATTTTGTTAGTAGTAATCAATCTGTTCAGATTTTCTATTTCTTTTCAATTCAGTCTTAGAAGATTGTATGTTTCTAGGAATTTATCCATTTCTTCTAGATTGTCCAATTCGTTGGCAAACAGTTTTTTATTCCGTAGTGTCCATTGTCACTTCTCCTCAATCATTTCTACTTTTACTTTTTGGGTCCTCTCTCTCTTTTCCTTGATGAGTTTGGTTAAATGGTTATTGATCTTCTTTATCTTTTCAAAGAACAGGCTCTTGGTTTCACTGATATGTTGTATTTTTTAGACTCTATTTTTTTCCACTAGATCTTTATTTTTTCCTTCTTTTACTCACTTTGGGCTTTGTTTGTTGTTCTTTTCTAGTTCGTTTAGGTGTAAGGTTAGTTTGCTTGAGATTTTCTTGTTTCTTGAGGCAGGTGTGTATTGCTATGAATTTCCTCTGAGAGTTGTTTGGCTGTGTCCATAGATTTTGGGTCACTGTGTTTTCATTTTCATTTTTCTCAAGGTATCTTTTGATTTCTTTCTTGATCTGTTAACCCATTCTTTGTTTAGTAGCATGTTATTCAGCTTCCATGTGTTTGTGTGTTTTTCAGTTTCACATTGAGTTCTTTGGTATGTAATTTTAGTACTTCTACAAAAAGAGGAAGAAAGAAAACCCTAGAAAAAAAACAATTTGGAAAAAGTAATCAGAGGTGTCAATAGAGCAAATTGCAGGACAAAGATTGCACATATTTTGAGTATAAATTTAAAACTAATACATGCAAAATGAATATGTATTTTCTGACCTTTCTTTGCACCACAAAGAAAGAATCCTTAAGGTTTCTTTAGTAACAGAACAGGTGCAATGTTAAATGCAACAGTTCATTGGCTTTGGAAGCTTTTATTTTTTAAGCCTAAGGACTGTATTAAAGGGAGTTGGAAGTTGTGTGGAGGCAGGGATTGGTTTAAACAGTGGGAAATGAGAGAACATTCAGAAAGATAGGAAATTATCATGAATAGTGCTGCATTTTGCAAAGATTCATCTCCTAACGAAAAACAATGTCTTAAAACAATAGAAGGTCTTTTCTAATTAACACTATAAGTGACAAAGAGGAAAAAAGTTTCTTATCAGCTGTCACACATATTGAACAAAAACAGGGATCATATGCCTCTTATCTTCTGACTTGTGGGTCTAAATTAAAGTTAGTTGAGTATACAACCACTTCCACATTTTAGCTCTCTAAGCACCACAAAACTTGACATTAGAAGGAAGAGCTTTCAAAATCTGTTTAGCACAATTTCACTTGATCTTAGCCAAAAGGCCAAGAAGTGATATTTGGCACAATTTCAGTTTGTTTTAAAAGCATTAATTAGAATCTTATAAGTGATCCATAAGGAAAAGAAAGCCTGCAAATAAAAAAAAGCTCTCCAAAGGCATGTCCAAGGCCAATGCCCATACTGAACAAAATTATAAAATTAGTTGGCATTCTACCACTTTTTTCATTCCCTTCTCTGATGCTCTTCTCTATTTTCCCACCCCAATACTTACACCCAAATCTAATTAACCATTGTAGTCAACTAGTAGCCAGTCAGTAACAGAGATGTGAGTTAGTCAAGTTCCCAGAGGTATTTGAATCTGAATGTAAATCATCTGAAGACTAAGTAAACTTTCAGCCTCAAAGGCAGTATGTCTTAACCTTGGCTGTGCATTAGAATTACCTAGGGAGCTTTTTAAAAGCAGGTGCCCTCACCATCCTCCTAAGGAATTAAGTCAGAATCTTTGGGGTTGAGGTGTAAACATCAGAACTGTTTAAAGTTCTCCAGATCATTCCAATGGGCAGCCACTGTTTAAGGAAAAGCATTTGAAACAATGAAATTTCAAGCTACTGAAAGAGATATTTTTTAAATGAAGATATATCATGTTGCTCTGTTGAGCTTGCCAAATAGTGAAAAAGCTCTGTTCAACATAAAGGCCATTTTTATTATGGAAAAAATGCTACATTTTAAAAATCACTAAGTCTTGATTTCTACAAGTTACTTCACTTGAGTTTTACCCGAGGAATATAAATAATAACATGACTATCGCATAGTGCTGCTGAGGATGATCAAATGCAACAGGGCACCAGAAAATGTTTTACAAGGGAGAATTTTATTTATCATCACAGAGCTGAACTGTAGAACCATTTATCATTAAAAAAGACTAGTTGTAATGTGCATTACAACTGTCATATGGATTATTACCTAAAAGATTTACCACTTTGTGTTAATAGACACTAGCTTTATGAAACATAAGTGTCTAACCCAATGATTCTCAAAGTATGGTTTCTGAACCCGGAGCACCACCATCACCTGGAAACTTGTCAGAAATGCCAATTCTTGGAATCTATGACAGACCTATCAAATCAGAAATGGTGACAGAACCTAGCAATCTTGTTTGAACAAACCCTTTATGTAATTTTGATACACACTAATATTTGAGAACCACACGTCTAGCTAAACATCAGCAAAAACAGAGTATGTATGACTAAAATCCAAGGATGACTATACACTATTTGTTATTTGAATCTTTAGAAGTCAGACTACAAAGGCACACTAGCATATATTACTAGTACATAAAAAAATTCCTAAATCTTTATATTTTAAAATATTGCAATTCTCACTACCCAGCCAACCTTTATCAGTGAACACAGTAATCATGAATATAATGGTAGTACCTAAATTTGGGAGTCAGATAAATTATAGAGTATACAATACTTTGAATAAGAAATAAAAAAATACGGAACTCTAGTAGAAATAACAATGGTGCAGATAATAGCCAAGTTTTAATTCATTGGGCTTGGGTTTCTCTCAGAGGAAGAGTCACAACTGTATCTTAAAAATCACATTCATCCTGAAGACAACACCCCACAGCACATCAGTGTCCGTATTCAAGCTAAGGAAGTGTTTCATCACTGACTCAGGGAAAAGACCATTACTTGGACTGAATCACCAGCAATGTTTCCTGAAGCATTAGATTTGTCATTAGATCTGCTAAGCAACAGAAAAATAGTCTCAAAAAGATCTCATAAGAAAGAGCTATCAACATTGCTTCCAAACACAAAGTCCAAAGGTCTTGCCATTAATGAGACATAGGAAAGTCAGTGATAGGTAAGATTATTGAGAAGTCTTGTGAGATTGCAATAGAAAGTTCTTCAAGGTCTTTCATGTTCTCTCTTTCTCCATTTTAAAAACTTCGGGCAGCCTCAAGACACCTAACAGTACCACTCTGGAAAGACAACAGTGAAGTATCACAATTGAGAACTGACTTTAGTGTTCGACCTTAGTTCCCTGATGAAAAGTAAGTAGAACTGACTTTTGCCTGAAAGATTCCTTAACTATAGATGAGGTTCCATTCACCATTACCAAGAAGATGACTCTGGCTCTCTCTCTGATCAAGATTCCTGAGTCCCACCAGATTTTATTTCCTTCAATCATATGCTTCTTGTATTTAAAAAACTTGGGGTTTAAAGTGGGGGCATATATAAGAAGAGTAACTCCAATAAGTAATATTGGCACTCCATATCCTAAGAAATATTTCCTTCCTATTCACAGTAAAGAAAACAAAAGAGAGGAGCTTGGTTTTACATATCCATGCTCATCAAAAGTATACTGCCTCTCTCTGGCCCCAGCTCATAAGAACAACAATTCTAAGCTCTCATTTTCCACTCTGAAAAGAGCTAAAACAAATATATAATTGCCAAAATAATTCCTTTTGCTCACTCACTTGTCTATGAATATTGAGTGCCTGGTATGTGCCAGGCATTGTTCTAGGTGCAAAATGAGTCTAGAGAGATGCACAGACTTCAGTGATAAGGACGTGGAGTCTACGAGTCTAGAGTGCTAGGTTTCAGGTTTTCTGTCAACCAAGACCAGCAGTACTCAAACTTGACCAAGTATCAGAAGCACCCACAGAGTTTGCTAAAACATAGATTGCTTGGCTCCACCCAGAGAGTTTCTGTTCAGTGGGTGTGAGGTAGGGCCCCCAAATTAGCATTCTAATAAATTCTGAAGTGATGTTGACGCTGCTGGTCTAGGGACCACACTTTGAGAACCACCTGCCAAGACAAATGGGCACTCTTCGCACTATGCCTGCCAACTTACAAGCACTGTACATCTCTCTTCCAAAGAAGGCAATGGCCCCATGAGTGCATCGTAATCACTTACAACTGAGCACAATTCCAGTTCCCAGAACCATCTCAAATATCTAGAATCAGTAACTTCAGAGAGAAGGAAGAAATACAGGTAACAAAGAAGAGAAAACTGTCCTTCCAGGGGCTTTGCTCCCTCCTTCTCTTTTGATTTATCCCATCACAAGAAATCGCTTTTCTATTTTGATTTCTCAATACGAGTGTTATGGAAAAGAATAACACTCATTTAGATTTTTCATATTTCTTTAATAAAATCATAGTTTTTCTTCTAAATTCAGTTCTCATGACTTATTTTTTTCTTTTTTGTTGGACTATCCCCTTTTTGAACAAAAGAATCAGGGTTAGAAGGAACATTGTGAATTCACTTAATCCCTTCTTGGCCTCAGACAAGACTGTGTCTAAACTATCCCCAAATATAGCAATTTTTAGTACAAAGACGAACAGGCACTAAGAATTTGCCATTCAACATTCTGTCACGTACTTGAAGATACTAATACACTTTCCCTCAGCTTTCTCTTCTCTAAGCTAATCCAACCTCAACACAAATGTTTCTCATTAGAAGTCCTAAACTTTAAATTATTTTGACTTTGAAATTTAAATTTAATAAATAAAATTATTAAAATAAGTTTATCTCACCTGAACAAGGGCCTGAATTATGTATGTACTGTTATCAGGAAGACTTTTTTTTGATATGTGAAAAGGGGAAAGTTAATTGATAGACTGAATAAAGAATTAAGAAGTTAATTGGAATAAATTAAGAAGTTAATTGGAATAAAGAAATATATATGTATAAATGCCACTAAAGAATAATACAGTGGCATTCACTTGAACATTAAAAGCAACAGTAACGCGCCCGGCTGGTGTAGCTCAGTGGATTGAGCGCGGACTGGGAACCAGAGGGTCCCGGTTCGATTCCCAGTTGGGGCACATGCCTGGGTTGCGGGCCGGGTCCCCAGTGAGGGCCATGTGAGAGGCAACCATACATTGCTCTTTCTCCCTCCCTTCTCCTCTCTCTGAAAATAAATAAATAAAATCTTAAAAAAAAAACAGTAATGCCTTCTTCTTTTTATATCTTTACATTATAAATCACCAACCATTTCACACATAAAATGGATGGGAATTAGAGATCTTTTAAATGCCACAAATTATACATAACCACGTTTCATGTCACTTCACACAGGAGAAAACATTAGTACTCATTCTCTTTCATTTGGATAGTGCTTACTACTGAATTTGCATTTGCAGTTAATCAATGATTTAATTCTGTATGAGTCTAAAAGTACTAACTTGATCATATGATAATCATTTCTGTGAAAATAATTTCTCTGATTCAATCCTTGAAAATCACAGGTGTTAGAGGTTTGGTGAGTAAAGGACAAGACAGGATAAAGCCCAGGTTCAGTGATATGTTTCTAAGAAGTTTAGAAAGAAAAAATTGGTAATACATTGAAATATAAGTTAAAATGGGATAATTCATTTTATTGCAATTTCTCCCATTCTAAGTATCACTATTCAAAATTTAACCTTTGCTTTCGGAATGGTGAGGTGCTTTAGCCTAGGCCTGAGGGATGGGTCTGTCTCTTTGCCTAGTGCAACCAAGGTGTACGGTGGAGGCGATGCACTTAGTCTCCAGAGAGAAGGAAGATGCTGCTCACACAGCACTTCTACTCACCAGTCCATGCAGCAGCAAGGGTGTTGGCTTTGAAGGAAGCCAACTGTCCTGCTCTCCCAGCCAGAGGTAAAGAATTGCATTGGTGGCCACTAGAGGGAGGAGGATTAGGAATAGAGTAAATTGTGGGGAAAAGGCACCCATGAAAAACGCACATGGGACAACCAACACATCACCAACCACCGCCTAGCAGCTACCTCTCTGAGGGACTATAGTGGG
Organism: Micronycteris hirsuta; assembly: GCA_004026765.1. Taxonomy (NCBI): domain Eukaryota; kingdom Metazoa; phylum Chordata; class Mammalia; order Chiroptera; family Phyllostomidae; genus Micronycteris; species Micronycteris hirsuta. The sequence continues at coordinate 135,353 of PVJI01001818.1, read as the reverse complement.
GGTCAGCACACACTGTTAACCCAGAGACCCAGACACCAGTAATGATTGTAGTGCCCTGGTAAATATTCCCTTAACTGTGATGGCAGGAAAAGGGAGTTTGAGTAGGATTATGGGAAACACGCAAGCACACAAACACAAACACACAAACACAAACACACAAGCACACAGACATACATTCTCATCCCCCATTACAAGAAGTTGTATCTGTGCAATCTGATCCTTGCCCATTTTCTCATTTAAAACTCTTGATGTTCTTTACCAAGAATGCGTTCACGAAAAGCAAACAGCCCACCTTCAAGTTAGTCTTGGGAGAAGCACCAGCAGAGACACTCATTGTGCCAAGATGTATTTTACCAACAAATCTGTACAAATTACATGAGGTTAAAAACAAACGGAATATAATATAATTAAAGCAAAGTTTCTTTTGCTAAATTACAGCTTGAAGCAAACCTGTAAGAAATGTTTCCAATTAGCTTCTTTAGCAAACACAAAGCACAGCTCAGAACATGTTTCGCTTTCCATCCTGCCCTCTGGGTGGGCTGCCTGGTGGGCATCTTACCTCCAGCACAAGTAGCCGAGCATTCCGACCAAGGCTGATGACTCCACGTGAAGCCAACTTCACTGTCTCCACTTCCAGTCCGAGGGATGGGAACGTTGAATTTATACCTAATTCCCGAATTATGTTCTTGAAGCAGAACCTGCCATTGAAAACAACTGGTGAAGCTAATTAAAATACAATGAGCCTTCATTCAGATAGTTATTATTTCTTTTGAAGATGATGTCATAAAGTAAGTCTTATAGGAAATTTAAGATAACTTTTAGAATACATGCACTTACATGGAATTATTTCCTTCCATTTTCATGGATAATTTGGGACCATTTCTGTCATCTGCCTTGTTCGGTTATGAAACAATCATGGAAAAAGCACTATGGCTTTAACTTTACAAGGATTTTAAACCCTTGGGCAAGCCATTTTACCTTTATTCACTGAACCTCACCAACAATGAAGCAGAGATAATAAGGCCTGCCCTTTCCTACCTCACAGGGCAGATGACAAACAGTAGAAATAAAGAGGCAAAGACACATTTACCACGACAATGAGATTTTCCGAGGTGGGACCTTGAGCTTCCAAGGATTCTGGTTCATCAGTTGGTCTTTTGTAGTGAAAAGCTGTTCCAGCAATATCAAACTTCCTAGGCCAGTCAATAGTCCAGGCACCATTAAGGTAATAATAATCTCTTTCAGATTTTAAAGCTAAAAAAAAAAATAAATCATAGAATACCTAAAAATATGAAACTTTATTTACCACAATATCACTGATTAACAACTGCACTAAAGTATATAATGAATATCCATTTCCACTTAGAGATGGGATTCTTGACCATTTTCTTTTTTTTTTTCATTTTCTTTTTTTTAAAATATTTTATTTGTTTATTTTTAGAGAGAGGGGAAGAGAGGAAAAAGAGAGGCAGAGAAACATCAATGTGACAGAGAGAGGGAGAGATACATTTATGTGAGAGAAAAACATCAATTGGTTGCCTTTTGTAGGTGCCCCAACCAGGACTAAGCCCACCACCTAGACATGCGCCCTCACGGGGAATTGAACCCATGATCTTTCAGTTTGCGAGACCATGTCCAACCAACTGATCCACGTTGGCCAGGGCAACAGTGATAATTTTGATCAGGATTATCATGATTTCATAATGACAAATACGTCAGTTTAATTTTTTTGTTATTACTGTAGCTTTCCCAGTTTTCTGACTGAAGGCATTTTCTGTAAGTATAGAATGGAAGAACCCAAGCAGAGCATCGTATGTATAGGATAAAATTCCATGAAGCCAGGCAAAAAAAAACTACCAGGGAGCTATTAGCAGAAAAATCCCTGGAGTGAGAATTCAGAGAATTTCAATCACTAGGAAATTCAGTAGAAAACACCCCCCTATCACTAGCCCCGCAGCCAAAATCATGCATTATTATTAAGGCTAAACAGATTCTAGTGTAAAGGCTACTCTGGACTCAACAAATGAAGCTTCAAAATAGCCTCAAAAGGATCAAGCTCATCTGCAAGTTACTGTACTTAATCATTAAAAGGAAGAAAACAAAATCCAAACTTTCAATTAAGAAAAAATTGCAATGTACAACATCCAATGAAAAATTTATACAAGTGGAAAGAAGCAAGAAAATACCCAAACCAAAGAAATAAATAAATAAATCAAGTAAAAGAAGCAAACCCAGAAATGACAGAAAATTTTAAACATCTATTATAAATATATTCAAAGACTTTAAAAGAAAAAATGTATAAAGAGAAGAAACTGGGAGATTATATATATACACATATCTACATATGTACCATATATATGTATGATACATATGTGTGTACATATATGTACATACATATATGTATTTATCATAAAGATATATACATAGAAAGTCTGCCAGATATGGTAAGTATATAGATTGAAGTTAAAGCAAAACTAAAGAGGGAAATTTATAGTGCAAAATGCTCATTTTAGAGCAGAAAAAAAAAAGACTTTAAAAGTCTATTATCTGCCTAGCTGGTATAGCTCAGTGGATTGAGCACAGGCTGCAAACCAAAGGGTCGCTGGTTCGATTCCCAGTCGGGGCACATGCCTGGGTTGCAGGCCAGGTCCCCAGTGAGGGCCATGTGAGAGGCAACCACACACTGATGTCTCTCTCCCTCTCTTTCTCCTTTCCTTCCCCTCTCTTTGAAAATAAATAAATAAAATCTTAAAAAAAAACCCTCTATTATCTGAATTTCTATCTTGAGAAGCTAGAAAAATAGTAAATACTAAATAAATAAAACGGAAAATAAAGAGTGTGGCTAAGTGTAATAAAAATGGAAAAAAATAAAAAAATGTTTAAACCAACAACTCATTCTTTGAAAGGAGCATAAAATTACTAAAAGCCCTCACTAAATGATTAAGGGGAATAAGCCCAAATTACCAATGTGAGGCGTGAAAAGAGAGTCATTGCTACAGAAAGTGAAAGGATAATAAGGGAATACTGGCACAAATGTATGCCAATAAATACTAAAACTTTATAGTTATTACAGAAATTGATTTTTTTCATTAAAAACTTCCCACAAAGAAAACTCTTGCCCAGATGGCTTCACAGTTGAATTGTTTCAAACATTAAGAAAAATATCAGTTTTACCATGACTCTTTCAGAAAATAGAGTAGAAAGGAACACTTCCCAACTCATTTTACAAGGACAGGCTTATCCAACAAAGACATTATAAGACAGGACTATAAACCAATATTACCCATGAAGATAGATGCAAATACTTGTAACAAAATATCAGTAAATCAATTGAGCAATATATTAGATTTACATGCTAATACATTATGATAAATTGGTTTTTATTCCATGAATGCTAGATTGATTTAGCATTTGAAAATCAATGCATTTACTATATTAACAAGGAAAAAGAGTAGAAAACAGAGAATCATGCAATATATTCAGAAAACTTCAAAATCCATTCATGAAGAAACTCTCAGAAAACTAGAAATAGAAGGAAACTTATTCAACAATGATAAAAGGCATCTACATAAATCTAGATAAATCATATTTATTGATAAAAAAGAACATTTCTCCTTGAGATCAGAAACAATGAAATGATGTCCAATCTCCTCTCTTCTATTTAACATTGTACTGTAGGTCCTGACCACTATTATAAGGCAAGAAAAAAAAATAACACACATAAAGATTGAAAATATAGAAGAAAAAATGCCCTTGTGAAAGCATTACATGATGTTCTATGTTGAAAAGAAAATCTACAAGACAGAGAATAGAAGTAATAATTGGGCATAACCAGGTCATAGGACATGAGCTCAATTCCAAAAGAAATCAACTGTATTGCTATATAATAACAATAAGCAAATGAAAAATGAAATTAAAATATCAATACCATTTAGAATAACATCAAAAAGCATGCAACATTTAGTGAAAGAGTCAAGAAAAATATGTGCAAGACCTATACATTGAAAAATAAACATTGGTAAACAAATATAAAGACTTAAATATATAGATAAATATTTTCATGTATTGGAAGATATTTTTAAGATGTCAATTCTCCTCATATTTATCTATAAATTTCATATAATTTCTTTTTGTAGAAATTGACAAGTTGATTCCAAAATGTACATAGAAACAAGGGCTGGCAAGATGGATGGCGGATAATGGGAGTGCTATGTCAATTCACAGAGTCTGTGGGCAGCCCTCACCAGTTTAAAAGATATTGTCTTTTTTAAGATTTTATTTATTTATATTTAGAGAGAGAAGAAGGGAAGGAGAAAGAAAGGGAGAGAAATATCAATGTGTGGTTGCCTCCTGCATGGCCCCTACTGGGAACCTGTCCTGCAAACCAGGCATATGCCCTGACTAGGAATCGAACCGGTGACCCTTCAGTTCACAGCCTGTGCCCAATTCACTGAGCTACACCAGCCAGGACCCAGTTTAACAGTTTTTTATTCCAGTCAAGATGGAGGCATAGGTAAACATATCTCACCTCCTTGAACAACTAGATTACAAAAACAAATATCACCCAAAATTGTCAGAAAATCGAGCTGTATGGAAGTCTGACAACCAAGGATTTAAAGAAGCCTCATTCATCCAGACATGTGTGCTTTTCCACAATAGGTCACGCTACTAAGACTGGGAGTCAAAGCAGCTGTACCTAATACACAGAAACAAACACATAGAGGCTGCCAAATGAGGAGACAAAGAAATATGGTCAAAATGAAAGAATAGAACAAAACTCCAGAGAAAGAACTAAACAAAATGGAGATTAGCAACCTATCAGATGCAGAGATCAAAACCCTGGTTAACAGGATGTTCCAGGAACTCACTGGGTATTTCAACAGCATAAAAAAGACCCAGGCAGAAATGAAGGTTACCTTAAGTAAAATAAAAAAAAAAAATCTACAGGGAACCAACAGTGGAGGGGATGAAGCCAAGAATCAAATCAATGATTTAGGACACAGGAAAGAAAAAAAGCATTCAATCATAAAACCAAGAAGAAAAAGAGTTAGGATAGGCTAAGGAGCCTCTGGGACATCTTTAAACATACCAACACCCAAATCTAAGAGACGTCAGAAGGAGAAGAGGAAGAGCAAGAAATTGAAAACTTATTTGAAAAAATAACGAAAGAAAGCTTCCTTAGTTCGGTGAAGGAAATAGACATACAAGCCCAGGAAGCACAGAGTCCCAAACAAGATGGACCCAAACAGGACCATACCAAGATACATCATAATTAAAATGCCAAAGGCTAAAGATTAAGACCATCAAGACAAAAACAGATTATTACCTCCAAGGGAGTTCCCACAAGACTGTCAGTTGATTTCTTAAAAGAAACTTTGCAGGCTAGAAAGAACTGGCAAGAATTATTCAAAGTGATGGAAAGCAAGGACCTACAACCTAGATTACTCTATCCAGCAAAGCTATCACTTAGAATGGAAGGGCAGATAAAGTGCTTCCCACACAAGATAAAACTAAAGGAGTTCATCATCACCAAGCCATTATTATATGAAATGTTAAAGGGAACTATATAAGGAAAAGAGGATCAAAATTATCAACATAAAAATGGCAACAAATTCACAACTATCAACAACTGAATCAAGCAACAACAAGTAGAAAAGGAACAGAATCACAGATGTGGAGATCATTTGGAGGATTATCAGTTGGGAGGGAGAAGGGAGAGAATGGGGGAAAAGGTACAGAGATTAAGAAGCACAAATTGTTAGGTACATAATAGACAGGGGGATGTTAAGAACGGTATAGGAAATGGAGAAGCCAAAGAACTTAAATGCATGACCCATGGACATGAACTAAGTGGTGGGGGGATTGCTGGAGGGAATGGGGGTATCAGATGGAGGGAGAGGAAGGGGAAAAATTAGGACAACTGTAATAGCATCATCAATAAAATATATTTAAAAAAAGAAATTAAAAGGAGCTAGAAAAAGAAAAATAATTTTGAGAAAAAAGAACAAATTTGAGGACCAAATGCTTCCAATTTTCAAGGTCTTCTGGAAAGACCCCTAATCAGTGCAATGTGGTTTTAGTTTAATGATAGACATGTATCAATGGGAGTGAACAGAAATAGATCCATAAACTCATGTTGAAGTGATCTATTAAAAGTATCAAGGTAATACAATGGGAGAAATAATAGTCTTGTCAACAAAGTGTGCTACGGTAATTTAATATCCATATGAAAAAAGGTGAATCTCAACCCTTATTTAAACTTTATATAAAAACTCAAATGGACCATATACCTACATGTAATGTAAAAGTTACAACTCTTATTATTAAAGGAAACAATGTTTGCAACCTTGGGGCAGGCAAAATTTCTAAGGTAGCACATGAAGGCAAAAACCATAAAAAACTTAATATATTAGATTTTATGAAAATTTACAGACACCCTTAAGAACAGGCAAAAGGCAATCCAATAGCTGGGAGAAAGTATTCAAATAGAATGAAGATCTATAGAGAATACATGAAGGACTCAAAATTAAATAAAAAATTTTTTTTAAACAGGCAAAATAATTGGTTTGGACACTTCACACTACATACAAAAAGGCATCTGTGTAGGTAAATTTAAGAAGACTGACAATTTTGAAAAGGATGTGGAGCCTTTGGAACTCTATAAATTTATTACAAATAATTTATTATTTATATTACTGGTGGTAATATAAATAATAAAACCACTTTGGAAAAGTTTAGTAATTTCTTATAAAGTTAAACATGTATTTATTACATAACCTAGCCTTTCACTCCTAGGCTTTTATCTAGGAGAAATGAAAATATATGTCCACACAAAGCTGATCTATAAATGTTCAGAGAAGCCAAATTCAAAATGGTCAAAGACTGAAAATTACCCAAATATCTATAACATGTTAATATATAAAAAATTATGATATATCTACATATTGATATTATTTAGCAATAAAAATGAGTGAACTTCAGATGTACTTAACAATATACATGAATCTCAAAAACATTATGCTGATGGAAAAAAGCCAGAACTAACAGTAATACTGTATTATCCTATTTATGTGAAATTCCAGACAAATAATCAATGTTTTCCTGAGGTTAAGACTGGGGGGACTGGAATGCAAAGGCAAATAAGAGATTGTTTTAGAGTCAAAAAGGGTCTATATTTTGGTTGTGGTATTTTATATATATATATATATATATATATATATATATATATATATATATATATATGTATTTGTCAGTATTTTTTGAATTATATACTTATAATGGATGTACTTAGTTATATGTAAATTACACTTCAATAACATTGATTTTTGAAAAGAATATTTTATTTTTTTTTAGAGAGAAGGGAAGGGAGGGAGAAAGAGGGAGAGAAACATCAGCTTCCCACATGTCCCCCACTGGGAGGCTGGCCTGCAACCCAGGCATGTGCCCTGACTGGGAATCAAACCAGCAGCCCCTTGCTTCGCAGGCCCCTGCTCAATCCACTGAGCTACACCAAGCAGGGCCAATAACATTGATTTTTAAAATCAAATAACCCATCCAGTGATGAGTAAGCTGTAAACTATTAATTTTTGTGTTCAGTTCTTACATGTAGTCCTCTAAAACCTGGAACTTCATTTTAGCATGAAAGTGTTCCACCTCAAAGCAGTATGTCTTTTCTTCATGATACTGTGTTGGCTTTCCTTGTTAATTTTTAAAATCTAGCAAAATAAGCTACTCACCAATATAGTTTTTTGACACGGCCACTTCTCTGACTTCAATATGAACAGAACCTCTCGGAACCGGCACAACTTCCAGATATCCTGGAACTCATAACACAGTCCGTGTCAGCCTCGGTCAGGTTCTGCAGCCTCAGTCAGCAAATGAACAGTTATAACCATTCAGTAGTACGCCTCCTTATTCTTCCATGCTTCCTTTGACTTTTCACTTTACAATTATGAAATATGGACAAATTCCCCTGTGGGTTAATGAATACCTCTAGAGTATTTTTCTTTTTTCTCTAAAATTAGCTCACTATAGCTTTAATGTCTCAACGTGTATAATACTGGTTCACTGTTTTTCTCTCAGCCATGGCCGCCCTATCAATGCTCTGTGGGAATTCCCATCTCAAAGAAACATGGCAAAATGAAGTCAAGTAGAAAGAAAATGGTATTCACTTAAGGTATCTTAGATGAAGCCACATTTCATACTTTAAAGGACTGAAGGTAATTTGGAGGGAAAGCAATGTCTGCTTACATAAAGAAATTTCACAATAGGGCGGTGAAGGGGTCCAGTGTTTGGCTACTCCACGCACACCAGAGGTGTGAGGAAGAGTTCTCTCTAAATACTCACCTCCTCTGGGCAGCGAGTCATTGAAGAAGCCTTCGATGGCATCGCAGGTGCTTCCGTCACCTCCACAGACTCGGCATCTATCTTCCCTAGCATCAGACCCCAAAATATTATCACAACCTACATGCTGAAAACAGGGAACATTCAGTGGGTCAAAAAGAGGGATGCTTCCTAAACAAATAAATACAGTGTATTTATTTACCTGTTTTTCCAGTAGAGAAAATATTTTCCTCTTTCCACTTTTACCTTCACTCTCCGGTTAGTTCTCGCTAACATTTCTCAACACATAAATTTAAATTAAAAAAATTTAGATTCCCCAGGAATGTATGTTTATACTTCTAATCTAGAATTCTTTTTCATTTATAGATTTTGTGCTTTGATTCTTAAAATATTTTCATTTGTTAGCAATGGGCTCTTATATACACCCTCAGTCAAGAAATGCAAGAACTAAGAAAAATGGCAGCTAGTCCTCCACGGGCTGTGGCAGCAGGAGTCTGGACTAGGTGTGGCGGCTGGCGCCTCCCAAACCCTGGCTCTTTGGGATATGCAGTTGTTAGTGTCACGGGTCAGCTGTGAAATTCATTAACTGGGTAAATCTTTAAAAATGAACACCTGTTTCCACTAGCTGAATAAAAGCGCCATAGATTCTACCTTTAAATTTTTCATTTCATCATAAAAATGTGGATTCTTATATATTTTTGGTACATATTTTGGTAGTTAAATTATTTAACATTTAGCCATTGACATCAGGCATGTAATCTCTGCATAAAACCTGTACCTGGGTCTTTGTTATCTAAAAAGAATTTTAATATTGTCACAAAAATAACTTTTTCTTCAAGTAAACACACACACACACACACACACACACAAAATGGACTATCAGATACATTGGGAGGCCAGGAGCCAGAAGAACACAAACTTTTTGCAAGAAATTATGAGACTAAGTAAAATAGACAGTGTTTTAATCTTTTCTTTCTCAGTTTCTGGGACTTAGCTTTGCACATCTCTTTAAAGTAAAACAGAAACAAGAAAAAAATTGAGAACAGTGATTTTTGTGGCTTTTCTTATGATAAGATTCATACGCAGGTCTAGGAAAATAGGATGGATTTGCTATTACAATTCCCAATAGGTCTGGCTAATTCTCTAGAGTCAATTCATTCTTTAATAGGGTAAAAACTAACTCTATAATGAAAACCATTGTAAATGCTTTAAAAGGAGACAAAGTACAAGGAGCATAGCTGTTTCACACTTTGAGGAAAAATCATGCTATGAAATATATCAAATAATCTTCCAACGCGAACATACGGTAGCCAAATAAGCGCTGAATCCTCATTCCCTCTCTTTTCCTATGATCTTATTTGTAAAGTAGCTATCACACTAAACATAAGCAGAACACCGGAATAAATCACATTTGCATGGTGCTTGAATATCAACGGGTCATTCTACTTTTAACTATATGTATTGTTACCCTTACTGGAAACTGAATTTCTTTACAGTATAGTTTTCTTTATTAAAACTGAGCACAGTATTAATTAGCAGCTACTATCTGAGGAAAAGAAGGAAATGCTCAAAAACTTAACAAAAAGCAGCAAAATTCATAATCCGAGCAACCTTGCATTCTCCGTTGATACAGATATCCAGTGAATCTGCATTGCACTGAGTCCCATCAATCACTGCGGGGGCACGTTCAGTGTAGAAATTGTAACCTTCAGCCAAGCAGTTTAATGCACAAGGTTTTACTCCACCTGGACAAATACAGTAAAAAAGAAATAAACGGAGTGGATCTTCTCAGAAACAGCAATTCAGTACTATCCAGAGCAAATGTGCAATTCATATAGCATCATTCCCTAACTAAACCCCTAGGTGTGTAGGTTTCTTTCCTCCTTTGCTAAAATATCATGTTAATTTTCATTGATTGTGCAACTTCATGAAGGTCCTGCTAAGTAGTTTTAAAGTTTACAAATTTTAGGTGTTTCCAGTATATATACCTACAGTATATTTCAGGTCAAAAGGGATCACAGTGGAGGTACCTAAATGTTGAAAAACATAAATGAAATAAAAACTACTTTTAAAAATGAACTCAGGAAATAAAGTTTAAGGAGGCTTGAGACAATAACCTCATATGACAAATAGGAATTTTTGCAACATCTGTAACTTGTAACTGAAGCTGATACAGAAACTGCTACTTCAGCAGGGACTTGGTAGTTGTAAAACAAAACTATTTGTACCTCTTTTAAACATGTCATAGTCCATGAACATGGTTTTAGTGTGAAGATAAACTGTTATCAGATGAGCAAAGATAAAATTAATTATAGCATTATAATGGAATCATTAAATATCTAATTTTATTTTGTGAATAAGTGTATATAATAACTTGAGCATTTTCATTTTGTCACTATTTGTATTTTTTAAGGTTGATAAAAAAACAGGCACAAATAATAGCAATTTAAAACAAGCAGAATACATATCATAACCTCATAGTATACTGGAAAAGTAGCAATAAGAATAAATTATATTTTATTTTTCAAAACATGAACAATATATAAATTATATTTCAAAACAGTGTATGAAGCCCTGGCTGGTATAGCTCAGTGGATTGAGCGCGGGCTGGGAACCAGACAGTCCCAGTTCGACTCCCAGTCAGGGCACATGCCTTGGTTGCGGGCCAGGTCCCCGGTGAGGGCCATGTGAGAGGAAACCATACATTGTTGTTTCTCCCTCTCTTTCTCCCTCCCTTCTCCTCTCTCTAAAAAATAAATAAATAAAATCTTAAAAAAAAAAAAAACTGTATGAAAAGGCGATTTATAAATCTGTAACTGTTGACTTAAAATCTGACTTAAGAATACTTTCTGCTGAATCTTCATTTCAATTTCTCTTTGAAATACAGCAGACTACTTCTAACAAAGAAAACAGGGCAGAAGGAAGACATGGCAAGCCTAGGTCTCAGCGAGGGCAGGAACCAGGCTGCTGTCGGGGGAAGCAAAAGGGAGAAGGCAGCTGGGAGGGGCAGGCAGCGGCCAGCGAGAGACAGCACATCCCACTGAAGGAGATGACTGTACGGTTGATTGCTGTCATACAAGAAGGTGGCCCCGTATTGTCAGACATCCTGCATTTTTCAAGAGCAGACGAAAACCTAGTATTTTTAAGTACAAACTGTTCTTGGAAACTCATTCAAACCTTTCAAAAATATTGGGGAGGTTCAAACATGTATGTTAAGTAAAATCTGTTCCTAAACTGCCAGTTGACAGCCGCTGGACCAGGCTCATGTTTCCTCTGTTTTCTTTGTCCGTAGGCTATGCCGAGAGTGTTACTATTCAGCTTAGGTGAATGACCCACCTTGCTGTCCTGAGCTCAGAAACAATGAGTAATAAGTAAAATAATTTCTTTCTGAACTGATAATCAAGGTATTTATACTACTTTTGTTAAGACTCTCATACAAAATTCCTCTAAATTTCCATGAATATTAATTACAGTCTTTTTTTCCCATTAGTACTCAACATAGTTCTTTGCTCATTGTTTATAGTAATGCTTTGAAATTTAATGTAGCTTTTTATGTAACAGGCTTTAAAAAGAGAACACTAGTCTTTTACTTATCAATTTTAATACTATATTAATTATGTAAGGTAGTATTTGATAGGCAAGACATATAATTGCTATGGTTGTATTCCTTGTGCCATTATACTATGTGATAATAATAAGAATAAATTTCCTCTTTTTTCACTGCTGAAGATGTAGTTAGCATCCTCGCTACAATGAGTTTTCAGAAGGGGCATTGCTAGTATTCAAGAAGGGATTTAAGATGATTCTCTAAATGGAAGGTCACATTACCAATTACCTTCAATTAAAGCTTATTATGAATTTAGGGTTAATTCATTCCACACACAATTGTCTAGATTCTAATGATTAAATCTGTGAATTACTTCAGACACTTAATTCTTCTCCTCCTACAGTAAGACAAAACAATCCAAAATGTATATGCACCTAATAAAAGTGATTTAAAATACACAAAACAGAAACTTATTTTAAAAAATCAAAGAAATATAATAGTTTGAGATTTTAACACACCTCTCTCAGTAATTGATAGAACGAGAGCAGAAAAAATCAGGAAGAATATAAAAGACTGAAATAACATTATCAGCCTACTTGACATCATGGATATCCACAGACCACTATACCCAACAATTACAGAAAATACACCTTTCATAAGGATACACAGACATTCACCAACATGGTTAATAAACTATATCATAAAACAAATTTCAATTAATTTTAAAATTTAAATCATACAGACTATTCTCTAGCCATAATAAACTTAAATTATAAATCAATTAAAAATCTAGAATATATTAAATATTTGGAAATAAAAATAATAGTTCTAAATAATCCATGGGTCAAAGAAGAAATCATGAAGTAAGAAAATATTTTGAACTGAAGGAAATAAAAACACATCAAATTTGGGGAATGCAAAAGAGCAAAATAAACCCATAATAAAAAAGGGAATAAAGATGAGAAAAAATTAATGAAAGAGAAAAAAAGACAGCAATAGAGAAAAGTACCAGAGTCAAAAGTTGATTCTCTGAAAAGATTAATATAACTGATAAACCTCAAGTAAGACTGATCAAGAAAAAGAGAGAAAATATATTTTATGAATAGCAGAAATGAAAGAGTATACATCGCTACAGATCCCACAGATATCAAACAGGATAAGAGAATGCTGTGGCCCGCTTTCTGTCAATGAGTCGGACAACATGAAAGGAACAAATCTATAGACGACACAAGTTCAAAAACTCACGTAAGAATTAAACAGTCTGGACGGCTCTTTTATCTATTAAAGAAGCTGAATTTATAATAATATTTTTCACACAGAAAATACCAAGACTATGTGATTTTACTAATGAAACCTATTTTAAGGAAGAAATAATACCAATGTTACAAACTCTTTCAAAATAAATAAGAATTCCATTTCGAGAAGCTGGAGTAACTCTGATGCCAAAACTTGTCAAAGACATGAGAAAAATAAAATTTAGAAATTAGTTTTCCTTATGAACATAGTTAAAAACATCCTTAATAAAATATTAGCAATTGAATCCAATAACATATAAAAAGATAGTAAGTCACCACATGGGGTTTATCCTGGGAATAAAAGGTTGGTTTGACATTATAAAACCTATCAATTCACTATATTAACAGAATAAAGAAGAAAATCACATATAATTAACAGGCACAAATTATACTGAAGGGCTAACCCAGTGCATTAAGGCAAGAAAATTAAATAAAAGGCATAAAGATTGAAAGAGTCTCTATTTTCAAATAACATGACTATTTAGCCAGAAAATTCTAAGGTAACAGAAAACAAAGTTAATACATAAAAATCAATTTTATTTTCATATACTAGAGCTAACAATTAATAATGAAAATTAAAAATTTTTTATTTATAATAGTGTCAAAGCACACAAATTACTCAGAAATAGAATTAACAAAAGAGGTGCGAGACCTTACACCTAAAACTACAAAACACAGCTGAGAGAAATTAAAGAAAACACAAATACGAAGAGATACATAGCTTGTTCATAAATTGGAAAATTCAATATTTAAACTTATCGGTTCTCCCTCTATTGATCTATAGATTCAACATAACAAGCATGGTTTCTTCTGTAGAAGTTAACAACTTTTAGTAATATATTTGGAAATGCAAAGCACTTAGAATATCCAAATAACTCTTTAAAAAAGATCAAAGGTGGAGGAATTTATGCTACCTATCCAAAACTACATAGTTATAGTAATTAAGTCAGTGTGGCACTAACATGGGGCAGACACATAGATTGATGGAACAAAACAGTCCATAAATACATTATAAATATACACCATACCACTAAATTATTTGTAGATTGTGCATCTAAGTATAAAGATCAAAAACATGGCTTGTAGAAGAAATCATAAGAAAATATAATCTTGAGCTGAAGTAGGCAAAGATTTCTAAGACTGGATGCAGAACACAATAACCATAAAAGAAAAAAATGAAAAATTAGAATTCATCAAAATTAAAATTCTATATTCATCTAAAACACCATGAAAAAAGTAAGAGGAGAGGCACAGACCATGAGAAAATTTTGCAAAACTTATCTGATAAATGACTACCACTCCAGAATAAAAAAACACCAATTAAAAAAACAGGCAAAGAATTTGAACACTTTACAAAAGAAGATATGTAAATGGTCATTAAGCACATGAAAATGTGCTCAACAGAATCAATACCCAGAAATTAAAACTACATTGTGACACCATTATATATATATATACTCCAGAAAAGGCTGAAAACACCAGCTGTTGGCAAGGATGTGGAACAAACAGAACTCATACACTGTTTGTGGGAGGGTGATATGGTACAGTTACTTTGGAAAAATATCTGGCACTAAACTCTCACCTATCCTTATTACCTAGCAATTCTACTCCTAAGTATTTACCCAAGAGAAATGAAAGCAAATGCCCACAAAAAGACGTGTTTGCAAATGTTTACAGCAGCGTGTTCATAACAACTGTAAACTAGGAACACCCCAGGTGTCTATCAATAGCAGAACGAAAAAGCAAACTGGTTATTTTAATAGAATATTGCTTAGCAATAAAAAATAAACTACTTATATGTGCAATAATGCAGATGGATTTCAAAAATATTAAAGAAGCCCTGTATGAAAGAATAAATATGACAATTTCATTTATATCAAGTTCTAGAACAGGCAAAACTAATCTACGGTAAGACAAAATCAGAACAGTAGTTGCCTCTTAGAACAAGCAGGCAGAGGAGCTGCAGACGAGGAAGGGCTACAGAGCTAATAGCGATGTTCTGTCCTTCAGCAGCGTTTTACCGGTGTGTGCATTTGTCAAAACTCGGGGAGGGATAGCTAGGATTCGTGCATTTCACTGTACACAATCTTACCTCAAAAGAAAAAAGCAAATAAATATTGAACTGTGGTTAACATTACACATGCTTAAGTATTTACAGGAAAGTATATTGTTAATGACTGCAATTTACTTTGAAATGTATCCAAAAAATAGGACAGACTGATGAGAGAGTAGAGAGGCGACTAGACATGGAATGAAAAACACATACTAAAAGGTTAATGGTAGAACCTTGGCGGTAGGTTAGCACCTTGTCACTGGGAAATTACTTCAGTGTTGTTCTATGTTGAAAAATTCTCAAAAATGTTAAAACAAGCAAAAATTTTAAGCGTACATTCAGTTCTTCCAACAGAAAATTTTAACAAAATTTAGTTTGTATTTTGGGAGCATAAGCAAACTTCTTGCACTTGCTGAACAATTGGTGTTTGGTGCGTGCCCAAATTAAAGAGCAAAAATGTTTCCCGACACTAAAAAAGAATAATAAAAATCTATGGAAAGATCCTCGGCCTTTTCTCAACAAAGAACACAGACTTTCCTGGCCTCTTTGAGTTGATTTATATTGTTCTACTTTGTTTTTAGGGTAGTAACACTAAATATTCCCTGATTATAAATGATGATAATGTAATGTCCATGTATCTCAAGGAAGTCAAGAACTCAAAAATATTTAGTTTTATATCAAACCTTTGTACACTGTTACATAGAATTAGGTTTTAAAAAATGATTTCTGATCATTTGTACTAACATACAAACTTTATTACAGGGACCTTTATAGCACTATAAGCATTTTCCTGCTTTGATTTACAATACTTATTTTTGCTAGTGTGTGTAGGAATATTTGTGTGTGTTCACGTGTATTTATATATTCTTTTATGTTTGCAAAGCTCCCAAGCGTGATGCGTGCTCTGCCAGGGTATACATTACCTCCAGTATGGGGTTTCCAGTTATAATACTTCCCACGGAAGGGCATACTGTCAAAGTCTGCACACTGTTTCTCTCGAAAATCTCGGGCCCCCAAAGGACATGGCTAAAATAAAATAAAATCATAAATGGTACGATTGTTGAAAAATTCCAAAACCAAGGGACAATGTCCCTAAAATCAAAATTGCCTGAAATCCATCACATTAGTTCACTGTCTTACTCTCTGGCTGTGATTCTGGCATTGGCTTTACTGTTTTACAACCAGTGTTCAGATGGAAGTGTCTGAACCGTAATCTCAGCCACAGAAGAAATAACTGAAGTCATTTGAACAAAGTCAAGTGTTAGACAGTTTCCATATAACTTCACACTCAGATGCATGTTACAGTCCTCTTTGCAGTCAACCCATCAGGTATCTCCTTACAAACGCACATAAAAAACTAGGAGAAGAAACTCAAACACAAAATCTTTTTTTGGTAGCAGCATTTGAGGTCCAGTTGCCACAGCTACTCCCAGCTCTTTATTTTAAGGAATCAAGAGGCAGGTTTGTAACATGACATTCGGCACTATTAATTGTGGCTTGGATCCCTACTACTGTAGCTGTTTACTGTCTCGCTCTGACAAAAACCCTATTTTAAGACATGGGATGGACGGGGCAAAATGCTAGGCCTCAAGTTTAAACACCTTCAAGTTCAAGGAATTTGGACTTACTAGGATTTACATGTATTCTTTAATATCACAGAAAATAAAATAATAATTTGGTTCAAAACATGTACATGTGTTGGGTGGAGGAGAGAGAAAGAAGTTGGGAGGGTGAAGAGAGAATTGTTTGTTTTCAGAAGTTTGGAATGCTTTTTCTACCTGAATTTTTTAGAGAGGAAAATCTTGCCAATCTAGCTAGGTACAGATGCCAAATACCACAGGGCCATCCTAAATGCAATATTTAAGTTCATAAAGGATTAAAAGTGTAACGTCTCATAGTGTTTGAGCAATATGACCTAATTTGATGTATCTTTCGGAGTTCTGCGGCTGTCCCACCTGAAACACAAAGCTACTGCTTTTGAAACACTGACCAAGAAACAACCACTTTATATATGGAAGAATGAAGCAAGTCATTAGATAAAACTATTAATTGTGAATAAGTGATGAGTATGTTACAGACACTCTCAGATATCATTTTCAGGACTTTTTACCACCTCCCCTTGTATCTCCACATTTACTTCATATAGCTCTCTGAGGTCAGAACATTGCCAATAGTCTGTTGAAGCATGTGCAAAAATCATAGACCCCAATGTGCAAACATTTGCATGATCATCATTACTTCCTACACACTGTGGTTCAAATTTCTACCACGTCAAGTCCAAAGCCTCAGATTCTGAAAATAGTAACAACATTCTGTTATGGACCCTGCTTTTAAAAATATTTTCTGCACATTAAAATATGACACTACATTGTTAAACCTAATGATTCTGCTTGTCAAATTACCCTTCTTACCTGTCTTTTATTTTTTTGTTATTTACTGATTTTAGAAAAGAGAGAAATATTAGTTGTTCCACTTACTTGTGTATTCATTGGTTAATTCTTATATATGCCTTAACCGGGAAGCAAACCTACGACCTCAATATATCAGGATGACACTCTAACCAACTGAAGTAGCCTGCCAGAGCTGCCTTACCTGTATTTTTTGTTTGTTTGTTTTTGGTTTTAATGGAAAATAACTATGAGCCATAGACTATATAGTGCATCATGCTGGAAAGATCCGCTTCCAGTGTTTTTTGTTTCATGCTGTGCAATGCTTTACTTTTCTGCCATTTCCAGGAAATTCCACACAAGGACTAAAGTTGTCAGGGGCTTTGCCATGCAGCAAGACTCGTTTTTTAAGCAAATATTATCAATTTTTTAAAATACAAACAATTTTAACTCTCGCTATAAATTTTCACATAAAACTTAAGTATTTGTAAAGCACTGACCACCTACAAGTTCATCCAAGCATAGCCTTCAATCTAGTTGGAGAAACATGAAACGAATAGAAAAAAACTAGAGTGCTGTTTCAGGCAGTGAGTATGTGCTGGCATGTTCCAGGTTGCCTATCGGTACTGCATAAAGGCAAACGATCAATGTTTCTTGTGATTACTTAGGGAAACATTTCCTCTGGAAGTAAATCTTGAGTATTATAATTATAATAAAAGCACTATAAATACTTAATGTTTGTAACATTACAAGATATTGTAGGAATTGAGCCAGTTAGGAGAAAGGACTTTGGGGAGGGAACTATTAGGAATAAAGCCAGGTAAAGCTTTGGGGACAGGCAGCAGCAGGTCATATGTGGGGAACAGTGGGAGAAAGGCTGTTCTAAAGGAGCGTAAGAGGAGGTGATAGTTCACAGAAAAGTACAAGTACATAAAAAAGCCTCAGATTAACAAACTAAGGTATCACGAGGGCCATCATTCACTTAACGACAAAAACCCTATCATGAACTATCTTGTAATGATGCTCCGAAGAGAAATAAAAGGTCCAATAGGAGGATATTACATTTTAACGAAGCACTTGGATAACATTTCATTAAATTTATGATCTACTCTTTTCTTGTGATAACCACTCCAAGGGTCAGCATGATAAAAATATTAACAATGACAACAGCAACTTGTCATTTACCCAATATTTTGTAAGTACCTGCTCTGTGGCACACTGCTCAGAGGCCTTGAGATGTACTGTCTCTTTAATATCCGTCAACAATCTTATGAGGTCATTGTAATTAATGTCCCCACTTCATAACAGAGTAAACTGGGTACAGGAGTTGGCTTAGTAATAGTTTCAGGGTGCAAGGAGACCTCCCTCCCTGAGCAGAGCCTCCTGTGGACACTAAGTCCTCTAATAACAGTGCGAGGCTTCAGCTTCGTGAAGCCGTGCGAAAACCAACAGGGCTGACTACTTGGACTGTAGACCTAGCCTTGTCATTTCCAGCTGCAAGTTTCTTAGCTTCTCCAAATAACTTCCTTTTTCTCATTTATAGAATGAGAGGCCAATTCTCATAAAATAAGAATTTTGGGGTAAGACAGATCTGCATTCAGTTCTCACTTGGCCATTTGTTTAACACGTGGCCTTGAGAAATAGACTTCATTTTCCAAGCCTCATCTATAAACTGGGGATAATACTAGGACTTACCTGTTCAGCAAAGATTCATGTCAAATGTTTAGCTCTGTACCTGGCATATGGAAGCTGAATAACTACTAGGAGCTATGCTGGTCTTGGGTCAGGTATCCTTAGACCCATCCCTCGCCTTTCTCCTGCTCTGCTCTGTTTTCCAGGGGAACAAACTCTGTAAGCTCCCTTCCCCAGGCTTCTGTGACAGTCGACTTCTGGTTGAATTAGGCAATGAAAGGCGCTAGTGGGAAAAGCCAGGATATTTCTCTTATTTCCTTACTACCTCAGGAAGATCTTAGGCAGGAGCAGAATCTTTTTTGTGGCTCCAACTTCAGACAACAGAAGACCCACACCTCCACCCCCTCCTATGCTTCCGGCTTCTGCTGTGTGATTCCAGCCTCTGGACTCTGATAAAACACCTCCTTCCCGGGTCTCTCTGGTAGGAGTGGTGGCCGCCTCCTGCTGACCCTTATCTACCGGTTTGCAAGCCTCTTCCCTCACATGTAACCAATTCTCTGCATTAAATTCCCTCTATTTAAATACTCAGAATGATTTATATTATTATAGTTGGATCTTTAATGATATAACAATCAATAATGAAGAAGAAGGAGGAGGAGGAGGAGAAGGAGAAACTGGTAGGTTGAGTACAGATACATTTCCATGTGTTACTTTTTTTTAAAATTTTTCTCATACTTCTACAGTTCTTTTTTCTTTTTTAAGATTTTATTTATTTATTTATTTTTAGAGAGAGGGGAAGGGAAGGAAAAAGAGAGGGAGAGAAACAGCAATGTATGGTTGCCTCTCACATGGCCCTCACTGGGGACCTGGCCCGCAACCCAGGCATGTGCCCTGACTGGGAATTGAACCGGGACCCCCTGGTTCCCAGCCCGCGCTCAATCCACCGAGCCACACCAGCCAAGGCTCCATGTGTTACCTTTTATAGTTTATTGATTAAGAATATAGAGCTTGGAAAACTTTTCTTATAAAGGGCAATATAGTAAGTATTTTAGGTTTTGTGTTCCATTCGGTAACTCTGCCATTATAATGTGAAAGAAGCCGCTGACAATATGTAAATGGCCAGTGCTGGCTGTGTTCCAATAAAGTTTAATTTACAAACAGAGGCATTGGGCCAAATTTGGCCTAGGAGTTGGAATCTACCAACCCCTGATTTAGGTGTTAACACAATAGATACATCTGTCTGGCAGCACTCTGTGGAAGAACCAAACTCAACTAACTTTTGAGTCAATACCAAATCATACACTTTTTAGAACTGACATTAGAATATAATATAATTTGCACACTGTGCTTAAATGTCCTCTACAATTATCCTCAGAGTGCTCATAAATCTTGATAAACATCCACAGAAAGCTCAGATACTTTTCAGACAGCTGCAACTATCAGGTTCTCCCTACTTTCAGCCAAAGTCTGTCTTCCTGTGACCCAGTGGTCTTCCTCCTCTCTTCTGGATCCACACTGGGCAAATCTAACCCCTAACTAAAAGGTACCTTAGACCTTGATGGCTTTCCTAGGGGCACATCATAACTCATCATTAGCTCTCTTAAAACAAGGCACCAAGGGCTGGCCTTAAGTGTCTTCATTTTGTTCAGCAAATACTTGTATAGATTTAAACTGCTTATTATGTCTCACATGTGATCTAGGCTCTGGATATAAGACAATAAACAAAACAGATTAGGTCTCTGCTTTCATGGAGCTCACTGTAGTGGAGATGAGAAAGAAGAAAAGTAAGCAGGTTAAGGAAATTGATAGTGAGGTGGAGGGAACTTGTTTTAAATAGTATAGTCAGAGAAATTCCCTAGGATAAGGTGTCACTTGAGCAGAGTTAAAAAAAATACTTGAGAGAGTATGACTGATGTACATATCTGTGAAAAGAGTGTTCCAGAAAACAGTAAATGCAAAGGCCCAGAGACAAGAGTGTGTTTAGGAAGTTCACAGAATGACATGGAAGATGGAAGGGCTTTAAGGGAACTGTGATAGACCTAGTGGCCTGATCCATGCATCTCTGGTTCTGGAGTGCATCGGCTCGTGTTCTGTTCTCCTGATTCCAGTGTTGCCTTCCGTGAATGCTCTGAGTTTGTGTTGATTAGAAATAAGCTCAGTAGGAATCGTATATGCTGGTTCCAAAGAATGAGACGGATCAAAGAAGAGTTAATTTCTTAAGAAAAAAGAAATTACATAGACTATATTTGGGAGGTTTTGTTTAGGAAGAGTGGAGAGTTTAAGGAGTAATGCTGTTTAAATTACTTAGGGATTATAAATGCTGACACTATGCCGAAATCCTAACAGAGAACAATGGGTATAAGCAACACATTTTTTCTCTGCAGCCTGACAGGTTTCCAGCCTCCCAGTGTTAACACTAATCAAGCATCCTCTCCTTCCACAAAGCAACCAGCAGGGCTCCACATAAATGCAGAGAGCAAAGCTGCAGGCCTCAGCACCTTTTAATCTTAGTATTTGCAAAGACACACAAAAAATTAATATTATCATTTTTTATGACCACCTGTTTTCAGAGATGTGTGTTAAGTTAGCACCTTCTATTTTATGTTTCCAATTTCACTGGTAGTTTAAAAGCATCTCCTTTTGATTTCATGCTTTTTAGAGTAGATAAGTCTAAAAAAGTAATTCACTGGGGACATAAAAGTAGCTATAGAAAGAAATCTCAGCTTCTGCTGACAAACTTCCCAGTGGCGTTTTTATACTGGGCTCCCTTGCAAAACCCACCCCAAATGCCCGTAACTTTAAGAGAAATATATCCCCAAATGTTTTTCTAATGAGGAAATTCTGAAAACACAGTACTCTTATAGGTAAGAAAGAGTGAGAAGCAGGTTGAGAAGGAAAACTCTTTTTTCCCTCTCCCTCTCCTCCTCCTAGAGGAGACGGGCAGGATGGCAACACGAGGATTCCTACAACTCACGGAAAATCACAAAATGTGCAAAATTGGCATTTTGTTCTTCTACCTCCTTTATGTCTTTCTCACCTTGTGCTTCTGTTCCTTTCTTACTTTCACACCAAACGCACTTTTGCTTCTTCATTGTTACACTAGCCTAACCTTCAACAATCCCCAAACGGAATTCTCGTCTTCCTCTCCACGATAGCAAGCGTATTCTCAGCCAGTAATACCTCATCAGTTGGGAAGGCATAGGGGAGAGTCTGGAATCCAACCCTTGCTCTGCTGAGCAAGTCATGCACTTGACATTGGACTGCGAAGAAGGGATATAGCTGTTTGTTCACACAGACAGGCATCTTTCTCTAAATTACACAAAAACTGCAACACAGGTTAAAAAGGCCCTGCTCCCCACCCCCTCTCACACAAGTTGCCACAAAATTCCTGATTTCCTCATTATCTGGTACTGATTGATTATCTCACTGAAGGAATTCATAGGGGCATTTCCAAGGTTAAATTTTGTGTTCAATGCAAATAGTGAATCATTGCAACCCCAGATTTGATCCAACCTTCTTATCTTTTTGCTGATTTTTTGTAGTTTCACTGTACTTTTACTCTTAGAGAAACAAAATCCTGATCTACCTACATCATCCAGATGAACTTGAATCTAGCTGATGTATTTGATGTGATCATCTACTATGCAAGTTTTCAAAATTAAAGTTATTTCTAACATGTCTCCTAGAGTCTGAATTTAATTAAAATCCATCTACCCAGAGCATAACCTTTTCCCCTAAGCCTGTAAATATGTTAAGAAACAAGTTTCACTTTATAATTTTTTATAAACATCTCTTTTAAGAACAAAATAAACAGAAGATGGAGGCGTAGGTAGACATGCCGTGCCTCCTTGCACAACCAAAAGAGGAAAAACAACAATTTAGAAAAAAAACAACCAGATCTGACAGAAAACTGAACTGAGTGGAAGTCCAACAACCAAGGAGTTAACGAAGACATGTTCATCCAGACCGGTAAGCGGGAAGGAGCCGGGTGGAGAGCACTTGGCAAGACGCAGTTTGTGCAGCAGTACCGGCAACGCTGCAGCTGCCCGGAGAGGCCCGTGGCGGGCGTGCCTGGCCAAAACGCGGCAGGTACACGGTGAAACCGGGGCTGAGACTGTGGACCAGGCGGTCCCTCATTCACGCGCAGATAAACCGGGAGGAAAAGCTGGGGAGCGGAACAGTCCGAGTGGCCCACCAACGCAGGGAAATAAAGACTCAAACCACCGATTGAAAACACCTGTGGGGGTTGAGACGGCAGTGGGCCTCACAGGAGAGTTTACTGGGGAGACCCACAGGGACTTGGAACTGTGCAGGCCCGTCCGCTTACCCCGGAGCCAGCAAAGAAGGACCCAACTTGCTTGTGGGTAGCTGGGGAAGTGTGGAGAACAGAGCAAGTGCCATTGTTCTCTCAGGCCCCACCCCACAGATAGCGTCACAACACAATGGCATGGGTTACCCCGCCCTGGTGAACACCTAAGGTTCCTCCCCTTAAAGTAACAGGCACACTGAGAAAAAAAAATGGCCCAAATGAAAGAACATATCAAAGCTCCAGAAAAAATACAACTAAGTGACGAAGAGACAGCCAACCTATCAGATGCACAGTTCAAAACACTGGTAATCAGGATGCTCACAGGATTCGAAGAAAAATTGTCGCAATTACTTGAACAAATAAGAAGAGATGAGAAGGAAACTGGGATTCAAATCAACGGAGTGGACCAGCAGAAAGAAAAACACATCCAACCAGAAAAGAATGAAGAAACAAGAATTCAAAAAACTGAGGGGAGGCTTAGGAACCTCCAGGACATCTTTAAACATCCCAACATCCGGGTCATAAGGGTGCCAGAAGAAGAAGAGGAAGACCAAGGGATTGAAAACTTATTTGAACAAATAATGAAGGAGAACTTCCCCAAGCTGGTGAAGGAAATAGATTTTCAGCAAGTCCAGGAAGCTCAGAGGGTCCCAAAAAAGTTGGATCCAAAGAGGAACACACCAAGACACATCATAATGACATTACCCAAGATTAAAAATAAGGAGAGAATCTTAGAAGCAGCAAGAGAAAAGGAGACAGTTACCTACAAAGGAATTCCCATAAGACTGTCAGCTGATTTCTCAAAAGAGACTTTTCAGGCAAGAAGGGGCTGGGGAGAAGTATTCCAAGTCATGAAAGGCAAGGACCTACAACCAAGAATACTCTATCCAGCAAAGCTATCACTTAGAATGGAAGGGCAGATAAAGTGCTTCTCAGATAAGGTCAAGTTCAAGGAGTTTATCATCACCCAGCCTTTATTATATGAAATGTTAAAGGGATTTATATAAAGTATGGAGGGATATCAACAAGGGAGTAGGAGGGGGAGAGAGGAGGAAAAGGTGCAGAGAATAAGTAGCATAAATGGTAGGTAGAAAACAGACAGGGGGAGGTTAAGAATATTATAGGAAGTGTAGAAAACAAAGAACTTATGTGTACGACCTCTGGACAAAAACTAAAGGGCGGGGAATGGGGGCGTGGTGGTGGAGGGGAAGAAAGGGGGAAAAATGGGACAACTGTAATAGCATAATCAATAAAATATATTTAAAAAAAGAACAAAATAAACAAGCAAGCTCTCTTCTACACTTAAAAGCTAGTCCTTATTCTCAAAACTTGATAAAATTCATACTAACCTATAGAAGAGTAATGACACTGCTCCTGTTACTTTTTTTGCCATACATACAATATCATATTATGTACAATATTTATAAGAATAAAGTGATGAACACATTGTTGTTTTCTAATCACAACTTGGGAAACAGTTATGAATAGTTAGTGGATCAACTCTGTCCTTTGGCACCACTTACCCCGCCCCTCTCCCTGGGAGCGAGGTCGATGGTTTCAGAATGTCCTCAGCTAAGTGGTTCTGACGCAGGGTAAGGTCAGACTGCAAGCAGTCGATGTCAAAGGTGACCAAACTCTTTCAGAGAAGCGTACTTGGCCACACTCACCTCCCACGGGCTCTGTCTGTTATAAGAGCTCTGAACCAGTACTCAGAAATTCTATACCTTACTGAATCCCTTTCATGGCGCTAGCCTGTTCCTCAATTAAAAAATACTTGTCCTTCCTCTTTATAAAAATTATTTCAAGACTTAATGTATGAAAGTACTTTTTTAATCTACAGAAGGTAAATGTGTGTAATAACAGCTATTCTGTGTTGAGTACAGATTTAAGTATTAGGAATAGTACCAGGTATCTTACATGAGTAACTACTTTTAATTTTCAGACAGCCCTGCAGGTTTGATATAATCATACGTCATCAAAGAGGAGCTCCCTGAAGTTTTGTGAGGTTAGAAGTCTTGCCAAGGTCAAACAGCAACAAGTCCTACAGTAAGGCTTTAAATTTAAGTCAGTTTGTATCCAAAGCCAATACTTTTTTCACTGCAATCCTACCTCCACATACAGGCTATGCCTCTTCTGTGCACCACAACCATGGCGATCACATGACTTACTGACCTTCAGCAATGGGTTGGAGAGGGAAAAAGTGCAGAGTCACCTGTCCTTCTGGCACAGCTGGCTGAGAAAAAACACAGGTACCGTACAATCTATGCTTAAATGCTGCAACGGACCACAGATGATCTGGAAAACCCACTTCGACTCCACAACTTTTTATAGTTTTGAGGCATAAAAAAAAGGAGGGAAAGGAAATGTTTAAGATGCAGAAATAATACGACTTTCTATCTCAGCCAAAGTGGAACCTAGGCTTTCACCAGAAGTTCTATCCTAGTTAAATACATTATCATCAGACACACAAATCTCAAATAATGTCAAACAGGAAAAACACACGAATTTTCTTGGTCTTAGAAAACACCTAAGTAACACTAGGAAATTCTTTTCAGAAATGCAGAAAAGTCCTTTTCATGGTAACTAATAGTTCTTCTTTAGGCTTTGATATAAAATTTGGCTTACAAACTTAAGATAGACATCTTTGTACCTCTTACCAAAAAATCAAGTTATGAAGGTATTCACAAATCTATAAATCCTATTTAAAATAGTTATACTATGTGTGTGTGTGTGTGTGTGTGTGTACACATATCTATCTATCTATCTATCTATCTATCTATCTATCTATCTATGTTTACCCTGTTAGAACATTTTGTATAATAGTTTTAAGCCATTGGAATGAAAAATTGCTCAGGAGGGCAAACATGCCTGATTACTAGTACATATTTTTTTATGCCAGTAAAAAGGAGATTCCATGTGGATAATAATCAAAAGTATATTTTTGAGCTAACACTTTCAGCAGATAATGCACAGATCTGGAGGCTGTACTTCTGATAATGGCACTATCAGTTAGTTCCCACATTTATACATTTATCAAAACTGCAAGGACCTTATTGATCATGTATCTGTGTCCAAAGAGGGCAACTCTGTCCTCAAACCAATGAACTCTTAGCATCATTACTTCCAGAAAATTCTGCTCTCCAAACCTGAGTTCCACACAGCCATGCCTATGAGAATAGTTTATGATCCCAAATCTTGTATCGTCATTCTAGGTTTAATGGTAAGACCAAACTTCCTCCAATTCTCCTACGTGTCTTTAATAAGTGATCCTGGTTTCTCAGTAGTTTTAAGATAAAAAGCATATTCATTTGCTCATGTCATGGCTGTTATCTTTACCTGCTAGTCTGTCCCGGATACCATCATGTGGATGTCAAAGAAAGAGTCCTTGTCTAGAATCTTTTGAAGGCTTTTGAGCATGACCAGTGGTGACACCCATCACATAAAGGTCATCAGCCTCAAGCCTTGTGTGTGAATATCTTTGGCTCCTAGATTGGTTATGTCGCTATTGAGAGTAGTCAGGTCCACTTTGCAGTGAGACACCCTTCCTAATCTATTTTAAAATCTTTAGCATTAAGTTATTTTTCTTCATATGTTGCCTCTTTTATCTCGGTGGATCTCCTTCTTTGAAAGTGGGGTAAGTGACACAGGAACAATTGGGAACACTGACTTTTATTCCTACCCCTCCTCTACCCTTCAAATGCCTGTGGTGAGAACAGAATCGGGGAGAGGGAGTCACCATCTTTTTGTACGGAGCCACTTTTGTTCAGCCTACGTTAGTTCTAGGTTCTAACTTCTCCTCTAACCTAAGCAAACACAGTACTGCCAACCTTGTATGATTCGATCTGATCAGCCACAGTGTAGGGGTCTGGATAGGAGAAGTATCAAAGCTTTGAAATAGTAAAGTGTTCTCTTGTGGCTATTTCGCCTTTTGTCATAGTTACTAGACATTATGAATTTTAGAACTGAGAATGTTTGTTTCTTCACTTGGGTCTTTAAAAACCTCAGAGCAAAATCTGTGGCCCATCTTTAGTAAGTGGAAGGACCCTGTGGCACATATTTAAGGTACTGACCCCAGGTTTATATTATTTTTCTTTCCCTATGATTTTCTAAGTTATTCTAATTTTCAGTTGTGATTTTCATGAGGCTTACTCAACTCTAATCAGAGTTCAAACAAATAATAATAGTTGTTATTATATGTAAAAACGTGAAAATTAAGCAGTAATCTATAACACCAGCTGGTCAATCACAGAAACGAGAAGGTCAAGACTACTTACTACATGGGAAACTGATAGCCTATATGGAATGAGTTGCAAGATCTTTAAAGGAATGCAAGTAGGACCGATCAACTCCATGAAGGCGAAAATCAGAAAGCACAGGGCAAACCTCAGAGAGTCCCAACACTGAGTGAAGAGCCGGAGGGCCTGCTGTTTGGCCGCCAGACATCATCTCATCCTGGGCTCTAATTTGAGCATTCTTCCACAATCATTTGAATTTTTCCTTTATACTGGGAAGTTTGATTTGGAGTACAAGAATTCACAGGGAAGGGGGAGTGGGTAGGAGGAGGTGGAGGAGGGTATGGGGGTGATAAACGATGATGAATGGAGACATGATTTGGGGTGATGAACACACAGTACATGATACGGATGATGTGCCATAGAATTGTACACCTGAAACCTATATAATTGGGTTATCCAGTGCCACCCTATTAAATTCAATTAAAAAAGGAAAAAAAAACCAAAAATGCATATATTGGAATATTATGCAGTTATTTAAAAATCATGCATTAAGAGACTTTTCATTTAGGGTGGAAATTCTGTATTAGGATATGAAATCACATGTATGATAGAATATAGATATATGCAAATAAAATATAGAGGTATGCAAATAAAAAACAAATGAAATATAAATTTATATTCTTTATATTAATTACCTCTATTTAAATCTCAAGAAAAGCTCTTGGATCACAAATGACCAAGCCAAAAATGCTTATGAATTGTTTTCTCATTCTTGAGTGTTAAACTGATTTTAACTAATTGGAAAGTTTTCTCTCAGATCTTACTCATACAGTCACTAAACATGATGTGCCTAGTATTCAATTGTGTAAAACATACACTAAGGCAGGAGGCTGATCTGATAAAAAAAGACCAGTATACTTTGGCCCTGGCTGGTGTAGCTCAGTGGATTGAGCGCGGGCTGTGAACCAGAGGGTCTCCAGTTCGATTCCCAGTCAGGGCACATGCCTGGGTTGCAGGCCAGGTCCCCAGTGGGGGCCACATGAGAGGCAACCACACACTGATGTTTCTCTCCCTCTCTTTCTCCCTCCCTTCCCTTCTATCTAAAAATAAATAAATAAAATCTTAAAAAAAAAAAGACCAGTATACTTTGTTGAATCCATTACAGTACTACATAACAGACACCCAGGCATTATAGAATAAAAGAACATGTAAAGCATTGTACCTTCAGAACAAAGTACAAAAGTTAAACTAAAGGATACAAACATAATAGTTCTAGAATGCTCTTATAGTAGCACCAATTCCATGTTATGTTAACTGGAAAATCTGAAGACTTGCTTGTATTATTCTATCTTAACTCTGATCAATTGCCCTTATGATTTATCATTAAATTATCTATCCTATAGTGTCGTCTACATAAATAGAAACTTTTAGAGTATATTTTTAAAATATAAGTTTCCGCTCTAACAGGATAGACACATTTCTGAAAAATCTCTTTCTGCAAAATTGCACACTAACAATGACAAGCACCTAAAGGGAAAATAGCATCAGAGGCAGCCAAAAGAACACTAATGAAAACAATTAAGAATTCTAAGAAAATACTAGCATAATTTTAAAACTACATGGCAAATTCCTAACAGAGAAATACTGGAATAAACATAGGATCTTATCTGCTAACAAAAAGGGTGAAAAGTTAATAAGGAAGGGTCAGAGTTGTGGATCGTAACGACAAGAGGCCAATGCACAAAGAACGGGCAGAAAAACACAGTGAGGACCGGTGCCGCCGCGCACACGGCAGGCTGAGCAACACGGAGGGCGTGGGACGGATGGGCACCATGTCCACCACCGCTTCCTCGGCTTCGCTGGACCAGTGAAGTTTGACTTCAGCTGGTGTACTGCTTAGCATCACAAAATATGGAACAAAATGATTCATGGAACAAAATAATTCAATCATGTATGCGTTAATTCATGTTGCAGAAACAAGGTTGTGACAGAACAGATTATACCAAAACTTTGAATTCTCACCGTTTTTCTAGATGTATATTGAAAAGACGGAAATTAAAAATGTCTTACCAAGCCAAGTTGCTACTGAGGAGAGCTCTCAGTATGGGAAGAAAACACAGGTAAAATAATAGATCTGACAGGCACTAAGTGCTCAGTAAATGTTAGCAGCAGCTACCTCTACTTTTGCTGCCACCTCTACCAGCGCCGTAGCGCCCCTCTTCCACAGCTTCAGTTACCAGGGGTCAAGTGCAGTCTGAAAATAGTAAGCGGAAAATCCCAGAAATAAACAGTTCGTAAGTTTCAAAGTGGCATTACATTGCTTTTACATTTAAATTCTATTCTCATGGGCGTGGCAAAGTCTCACAGCCGTCCAGCCGCACCCCTCTGTCCAGCGCACTCTCACAGCAGCACGGGAAGAAAGGAGAGCGCTGGACGGTCAGACACTTTCAGAGGGAGAGAGACCACATTCACATAACTTTTTCTGCAGTATATGTTTATAACTATTCTATTATTACTTATTATTGTTAGTCTCTTACTGTGCCTAATTGATAAGTTATAGGTATACATGTATGTATGGGGGGGGGAGCGGAAAGGATGTATAGGGTTTGGTGCTATCCGCAGTCTTGGGTATCCACCAGGGACGTGGGAACCCATCCTGCTCATAGAATGGCGGGTAACTGCAAAGACAGAAACTGAAAGAACTCTGACACAGACCCCTGCGGCATAACCCGCATCTATTACCCTTTACTTTCTTGCTAACGGAATTCTGATTTTTGCTCAGGAACCTACCTCTCAGAGAAAGTGACCTTAACCCCATTAGGGCATATCTGGATTAGTCTAAACCAATTATGGTAATCTCATTCCTTTTGCCCATGACTGGTTTAAATGTAGGCAGGTAGCCTCATGGCCAATAGAACATGAAGGGAGTTAGCTAAGAGAGGGGGGGGGGGGCTTTGGGAAAAACTTTCTTCATACAGTGCTTAAGAAAGAGACACTAGAGCCATTCCTGTCTCTCTGTCACTGAATATTATCAGCACGAAAGTGCCTCAGGTGCTCTGGTGCTCCACTGACATTTCCGAATCCCCTTTTCTCAGAGAATTTCACCTTTAGGCATTTGTTTCCCTATCTTATCAGCTTTTTGTCGCCTTCACAATGATTAAAAAATAAATCTCATTCAGCAAGTTTTTAAAAAATTCAGTCAGAATAACCTAATCTGTCATTAGCAAACATGGAAGTCTACACTGGTTTCTAAAATGAACTAGGGTTGCCTCATTTTGAGAATTTTATATTTAGTATTTACAATCTTCTTTGTAACAGTAACTTTTCTACTGCACAGCTAGACTGTCTAGCTGTGTGCTGTCCAATAAAGTTGCCACTAGCCACATATGGCTCTTCAAATCTCAATTAATTAAACTTAAAAATTATATTCTTTAGTTGCATTAGCCACATTTCAGGTGCTCAGCAGTTAATTTGGCTAGTGGCTACCACGCTGGGCAGTGCACATGCAGTAACTTCCATTATTGAAGACAGTCCTCTTGATAGTGCTGGGCTATATTATATGTTTTGAAAGTTTAAATTTTCACACATTAGATTGTATTTTATACAACTTACACACTTAAGACACTCAGCTTTATTAACTTGGATAGCATGAGAGTAAATTTCATTGTGGCAAATGAATTGCCTCAAATTTTGAACTAGTAATGTCCAGATTAGTGGGGAAAAAATTATTTGTATATCCATGATATACTCATGTTAACTGTTTCTCCTTATCATTTTCTAAAAGCTGAAACAGAAAACAAAGGTAATAAACAGAAATTTCAACCCACCAATAGCAAGCTCCACAATTTGAACATTTAAACATAGTTCATGGGTAAAATGCAACAAGCCTAAGACATCTGACATGTTTTTTTCCTTATTCTGTTACCTATCACATATTATTCACATTACATAGTGCTTATATTGTTAGGGCCAAAGTGAGCGCCCACCCGCCCGACTGTATGACAATGGCAATTGAAATAGGAATTCAGAGGTGGGTTTGGCGATCTCATCCCTACCTAACACAGTCTGATGTACATTGTAGTAAGTACTCAATTCTTCTACCCTTGTATAAAACTGCTATTCTTTTGACGTTCACGTTATTCATTCAAGTAACTATCTGGCTTCACCACTGCTTCCTACAAATCTCATGGTGGTCATTTCCCCTCATTTATTAAAAAGTTTGATACCTGGTTCACAGTCCCGTGATATACTCCAAGTTCTAACATCATGCCGAGTGACTTCAACATCCCCCGGGAAGATTTTCCAAACTACCCAGCCCTGACATTCCTTGAACTGCTTCACTTCTGCTCAGGGTTAGGCACGCACTACCGTGGCCACACTCCAGATCTGACATCACAGAGAACAGTCTCACTTCTCACAGCTTCAAGTCCAACCCATCCCGTCCTCGGATCCCCTCACCTGCTATCTCCCCCACCCTGCTTTTCCTACAACACTGATTTTTAAGTTATTCATTTCATAACTTTTTTAGAAGTTAGGGCCTTCATTTTGTCCCTCTTAGCCCTCTTTAGACTCCACTGCCATTCCTAACATACAACTCATGGCTCAGCCCTTCAGTTGTTCGAGCCACTATCCTTAAATTCTCCTTGATTGGATTGCTTTGTTTTAATCTTGGCTTTCTCTAATCCATTCTCATCTAAAGCATAAGTCTAAATCTTTCAATGGTTTCTTCATGTCTCAAGACAAAGATCATGCTCTTTAACCTCCACACCTCACACTTAATTTTCCTTCTGCCTCAAATGCCTTTGTTGTCATTTTCTTCTTGTCTGGTCAGCTCCTATTTGCCCTTCAGATTTTTAGCTTCCTATGGGAAGTAATTCCTAAATCCCTATTTAGGCCATGTGCCAATTCTACTTGCTTTTATAACATCCCATACTTATTCTATCATATATCTCATTATGTCATATCATACCATATCATCATATCATATCATCTCTGTATTGTAATTTTCTGCATGTATGATTTCCCAGGAAATTGTAAGATCCTTGAAGGCAGAGATTCTTTCTCACTCTAGCACAGTCTGATGATATTCACTAAGCACTCAATTATTTGTTGAATGAATGAAAAAAATAATACCAGTAACTTGAAAAGGTCATTGTAATAGAAGCTAATTTACTTACTTGAAGATGCAAATTTAACAGAGTGAAGTATGATAAATAAGGTATAAAGTGTGTTAGAAGGATGGTATGGGGAAAACAGAACAGAGTAGGGAAGATCAGGAGTACCAGGGTTGAAGGAAACAGGGTGGGTTACAATTTTAAATATGGTATTCCGCCTGTACCTCACTGAGAAAGAGACAGTTAGGTAAAGGTAAGAGAGTTAGCCATGTAGATATTTTGGAGAAGAGCATACAAGGCAAAGAGAAAAGACGTAAAGTCCCTAAGTTAAGAACATGCATGGCATGTGCAAGGAAGGAGGTCCACGTGGCTGGAGCAGAATGAATGAGGAGGAAGTAGTAAGAGATGAATTCAGAAAAGTAATGTAAGGCCAATTGTGTAGGCCTTGCAGGCCTTTGCAAAGACGTTAGATTTTAGTAAAAATGGAGCGCCACAGAAGGGCTTTGAGTAAGGGAGATAACTTGGTTCCCTCTGCCTCCTGTATTGAGGAATGTACGGAGCAAGAACAGCATGGGGAAGTCCATTGAAAATACTATTTAGAGTAATCCAGTGAAAGAGGTAGGAGTGGTGGCAGTGAGAAGTGGTCAGATCCACGATATATTTTGAAGGGAAAGGCACTACAATTTTCTGAAGCATTGGATGTGTAGGCTGTGAGACAGAGAAAGGAATCAATAATAACTCAGGAGTTTGGAGCTTGAGCCATACAGAGTTGACATCTGAGATGGGAAAAACTGTTGGGAGAACAGGTTTGTGAAAATGGTTTAGAAATAACATGAGGGTGTGTTGAATATTAGATATCTATTAAAAGTCTAGTCAATAAGAAGATATGAGTCTAGTATCCAAGGAAGAAGTCTTAGCTGAAAATATAAATCTGGGGGTCAAATGACATATGAATGGTATCAAAAGCAATGAGAATTGATGAGATCACAAGGAAATGAGTATTAGTAGGGCAGAGAAAAAGGCCAAGGGCTGAGTTCTAACACAGGGGCTATATGATTTCATTCATGTGTGGCATCCAATGAACAAAATAAACTAACAAAATAGAAACAGACCGATGGCTGTCAGAGGGGAGGGGGATTGTGGGGCTGTGTAAAAAAGGTGAAGGGATTAAGAAAAAAACCCCTAAAAAACCCTCATAGACACAGACAACAGCATGGTGATTACCAGAGGGAAAGGTGGCGGGGCAGGGGGGCAGAGAAGAGGGTAAAGGGGAAATAAGTGGTGATGGAAGGAAACTTGACTTGGGGTGGAGAACACCCAACACAATATACAGATGATGTGTTATAGAATGGTACACCTGAAACCTATACAATTTGATTAACCAATATCAATCCAATAAATTCAATTTAATTAAAAAGAGGTCAGTGAAAAGAGTAGGATCCAGCAAAGAGGAATGAAAAAGAAGTAGTAAAACAAAAGAGCAACTAAAACACGGTAGCGTCATGGAAGCCTAGTGAGGACCAAGTAAGAGAAACACTGGAATCAACTACTGGATTTAGCAGCATGGAAGTCATCTGTGATGTGACAGAAACATTTTTAGTAGAATACTGGAGGCAAAAACCTGGCAGGAATAATTTTAGGAGAAAATGAGAAGAGGAATTAGATACAATTAATGTAGACAAAATTTTTGAGGAATTTTGTTGCAAAAGAAGAAAAGACATGGAAAAATAACTGGCTGGCTTTTTGTTTTTTCAAGATAGGAGAAATAACAAGAGGTCTGCATGCTTATGGCAAAATCCAGAGAAGATGTTAGAAAAATCACCTACATACTCACGGAATATCCAAGACTTAAGGTAGGTAAAGGAATGAAGAGCATGAGAATAAAGATTGTCAGTAGAGTCAGATGACATGGAACTGCTGTAAAAGCTGTGGTTTTTAGGTAGGAGCGAGGATTATCTGGAAGAAGTAATGAGATAAAAGAAGACAGTCCACTTTCAGGCCCAGTCATTCAAGAGCGAAGGGAGAAACCACAGGCCCCCAACTTTAAAGAGCTACAGAGGAAGCAGTATCTTCAGAGGAGAGACAGTTTCCATTAGAAGAAGGGGAAGGGAAGGAAAATGCAGAGACATCAGGAATTTTGTCGATGATGGACCATGAATTCCTGAGGGCAGAGAATAGTCTCAGCAGTTGGGCAGGGATAGGAAAGAGAAGAGAGGGTGTACAGAGCTTTATGGGATTGGATAGCATAAATGAATCTGAGGCTTCTTGCAGGAGCAAACACAAAATGGGATGAAGAGCATAATAATCTTGGTGGACTCAAGAAAGAAAACGATGGTAAAGTTTGAGTGTTTGGGGGAGCAGGGCAATTCAGGGGGTGTGTGGCTCTCTCTTGATGCATGTTGGTGGAGAGTGTGTTTTCTCCTAGTGCTTGAGCATCCTCTTGACTCCTGTTGATGGAAGCGCTGGACCTGAGACTGGTCCCCTTCATTATTAACAATTTCAAAAATTCATGTGACCATCACATGTGCGGACTTCTGATCAAATAGCATACAACTTTAAAAATTGTCCCCACCTTGGGGGAAGTGTAAACTAATTTTTAATAGCAGAGTTTGTTTTTACTTACATCTGTGTTACAGGAACGATACCGTCTCCTTTCCCCAAGGCAATATTTTCCTCCTCCTGAAGGCCTGAAAACACATTTGTTTAACATGTGAGTATAACACACTATCCACATTGAAAGTACAAATATTGCCTGATGAAAACACATTAACATTTACTTTAAGAAAATATAAAATTTGACACTGAATTAGTTATTGAAATAATCATGCTGGTGATTGTTAGTAATAATGATTATGATTGTTCAATGTCAAAATTAAGGCAATTTACTAGGAGTAACTTTACAAGACTCCTAATTGTCATGATTTACATTAAGAAAATGCAATTAAATCAATGTATTTTCTAATTATCATAGTAAGCAGGTGATTAGTTTGAGTTTAAAATTCACTTATTTATAATAAAAAGCCACTTGAATCATATTCAACAAAACCCATAATTGGATGGTATATGTTCACCAAGTTGGAAATGAAAAGTTTGCTTTTTTTCCAAACTGGAAATAGGAGAGGACATTAAATAACTCTCCGGAAATAGCTTCCATTCAAAGTAAATAATGCAGAAATGAATTTCTATATTATTTCAAATATATGGTTTTAAAAAATTAAATCTATATATCAGATGGGTTTGCATAATATAAACACCTATATAATACTCAAATTTAAAAAAAAATTTAAGATGTCAAATATTTGATTTCCATAAATTACTTTTTAAAGCACTTGACATTAGGGAAAGCCATATGTAATAATTTGAATGATATTTTTGAAGACTAACTTGTTCTTTTAAAAGAGGTCTGGTCATTTTCTTAAATATCTGGGTATATTATTTATTATTATAGGGTTTTATAATTTTGGTTATTATTTTATAATAGCCTACAGCTGAACTTAGGTTAACTATTCTGTACTTGTTTTAAAAAGGTCATGTCTAAATTATAACTCTGGCTCACTGGAATCAATAGGGTAGTTACAATTTTGAATACCAGTGAATGCTGACTCTAAGCAAGGAAAAGGAACGGCCCAGCCGGAACCAGCTTGGGAGAAGTGGGTTGGTCAGAAAAAACTAGGCAGAGGGGGCGGTAGTAGCATGACTGATGTACGGGTGGGTGATAGTGAGTGAGCTCAGTTCAGCAGGAGGGTAAAAATCAATAGAGTGGGAGGATGAAAACATAGAACTAATTAATATCAAGGGAAACAATATCAAACTAAAAAGAGAAGAAAAAGACATTTAGAGAGAGAAACCAAGGAGGGGGATCCTGAGTTAAAATAAGTTTTCAATTAGCAATAATTGCGCCTCCGATAAACCTCATTGGCTACGATACTGCCACTGCGCAAAGCTCTGAGTTACGATAAGAAAAAAATAAAAGTAGACCATCTTTTACCCCAGATTGGGGTGAGGGGAAGCAGAAATGATATCATAACATCATTCTGCACCAAAATATTTGTCAGGAAAGAAGGCCCTCAACCTGAGCTCTAGATGAAAATGGGAGCCCGTGACCTGCAGCTGCTAAGCAGCAGTTTTATCTCCAGAAGGACAGGAAAGACCAAGCAGAGGAACAGTCCACCTGCAATGGGCAAAGCATACCGACAGGACTGGCCTCCCGCCAGGGGGACTCTGGCTGGAGAAAAAGATGGTGGGAGAGGAGCAGTCTGACCTGCATAAAACAGTCACGGGGAGAAAAGTGGTGGCAACTCTGGAAGATGATTAATGGGGGCATGTGAATGGAAACTATTTTAACACATGGACAAGTATTCTTTTCATTGTGATTTGTGATGCGAATCAAGGCATTTCAACCCTTGAAGTGCTCTCATTGGTCCTTTTAATACTAATGTAGCAGTAATAATTTTATGTGACATGTGAAAAGACCTTAGGTTTCCTAGGAATAATGGTAATGTAGCTAAGACCAGACCTGGATTCATCCATAATTCAGTAGTTTTTGGAGGAGGAAATCTGATTATTAGTAGATTAAGGAGTCTGGCTATACCTGGGATAAATACACAATACTTTTCTTTTTTCATTTTCTTTTATTTTTAGTTACATACTAAGGGGCAAGGAAGAAAAAGAAAGCCTGTCTAACAAGGCTTCTCCACTTTCCTGTGCCTAGTGCTTGTTCCGAAGACAAGCGCTTGGCTCACGAGTGAAACGTTTTTACAGATAACATGTGAAACCACAGCTTTGAATCATTTCCAACTGTGTCTTTTTGTTGGCTCCGGCTTACTTTAGCTACTTACGCTGGACTGTCACAGTGTCTTAGGGATGAGGAGACGCCTCCCCCGCAGGTCCTGCTGCACTCTCCCCAGAGTGACCAGGCACCCCAGCCCCCATCTACGCTCTGGGGCCAAGTGCCAAAAGCAACACAATCTCCCTGATAACACCACTGCAAGATTTCACAGAAAACACAGAATTAGCTTTCAGGCAGATAGAGCTATCAGAATAGAAATACATAAGGGTCAGGCAATGACCAATTACAGGCATTAGCATTCTCCCCATAGATAACAGACTCAGAGTTCTTTAACTGTGTTTACACATTGGTGATGGTGCATGTGATTTGCAAATTATCTTTAGCTCAGGAGTGATTTATAAATCTCTAACGTGTACCAGGCGTCTAAAAAACTCCTTATTTCGCCTACTCCAGACTTTTAGTGTTTCTCAATTACAGAGACCTCAAAAGTCTTTTTTAGATATTTTAGTATTAAAAATTTTTTTCTTTATATTCCACTATTATTAGACTTGTGGAATGATAACGCAATATGGAAAGTTCCCCAGTAAGGAATTTTTATGATGGTAATTGCTTTTTCTTTTTAAAAAAATAAAAAGGCTGGTTGAGGCTACAATAGTAAAAGAATGTGTTGTGGCATTTCATCTACACGAGTACTGCAGACATAATAAAAGTAATGCCAAGACACTAGGGACGGGGTACAAAAAAACCCTTATATACACTGACTAGCCATGTGTATAGCCCCTGCATGAACATGTGTACTGGAATTCTTCTCAGCTTCACTCTCTGCAATAAACCACACATACTGCACATAAGTAGAAAGCCAGGAATAATTTATCGAGACGCAGACATCAAATAATCAGCTCATAACTCTAACATGATAAATCTTACTTGCAGAATATGGTAAAAATGAAAGCCTTTTAAAAAAACAAGCATTTCTAGGCTTTATTGGTGCATTTTTGTGAATTACCATCAAATGTTGACAAACCATACCAATGCTATGAAAGTCATTTGTTTATATGAATAACAATAGGCAACATTACAGCTGAGTAACTGTCAGCAATGTTAGGATTGCTAATAAAAATTCAACCTTATATTAAACATAGAGGGATTATGACATGCGATGTTTAGAAAATAATCATTTTATTATACTAATCCTATATGACCAGAATTTTTTTCACTTTTCACCTTTTTCACCGTTACCTCCTGGCAAATGGAATAGCTTCTTACCTGGTCTCTCTACCTCCACTGTTTCCTACCTATAATCAATCTATTCTCCAGGAAGCATTCAGAGAGGTCTTTTAAAAACAATGATCACATCATATCTCTTTTTTTTTTCTTTTCTTTTCTCTGGTGTCTCTTTTTTGCTTAAAAGACTCTGGTGTTTCCTACTTCCCTTAGCGCTGGTCAACAGTGGCCGGTGGGAACTACCCCTGCACTCTTCTCTAGCCTTACTCTCTCTCAGATTGTCCCAGACACACTGGACTTCTTTCCTTCCCACAAACACTAAGCTTGTTCCCTCCATAGGGCCCTTGCATCTGCTGGTCCTTCTGGGAATACTCTTCTCAGGATTCCTTATATTTGCTATCTCCTTATCATTCAGTCCCAGGTCAAGTGTCATGTCACCAGAGAGGTCTTTCCTTGACCACCCCTATCCTGAAACTGTACCTCCCTAACACTTCCTGCACTCCCCTCCCCAACTCCAGGATGTAATAGTTTTAGTTCACACTACTCTAAATTACACTGCTTACTTTTCAAATTACTTCATTATTGTTTGTCTCCTCTCGTTAGTATATAAAAGCCTTAAGTGCCACCGGGGGCTATTTAAATTTAAATTAATATAAAAAATTCAGTTCCTCATACACACTAGGTACATTTTCAGGGCTCCATAAGCCATATGTGCGGTGACAGAGCAGATCTAGCACATGTCTGTCACCACAGAATGTTCTATTAGATGTGCTGAATGTCTAGAATAGTGCTTACTTAGCATGGAGTAGATAAGCAACAAAAACTCATTGAATGAATTAATACATTAGTTCAGTCTTAGAATTCTGTGTCCTGTTTTGGTTGCTACATGTCAGGAAGGAACTGGAAATACCGGAGGGTAAAGAAAGTCAAATTTATCTTCGTTTCCCTGGTAGTTAGCACTCAGTAAATGTTTTAGTAGTTGTAACAACATAAAAGACTTTTTAGAGAAGTGCTAAGCAATTATCATTTGTCTATAAAAAAATTAGGCAAGAGGAAGTCCAATTTTGGTTGGCTATAAGGCAGAACATTCTGAACCTTAATCCAATAAGTATTAAAGTAGGACATTAAGAAAGATTATGAGTTTTGACAATGAAAATTACCATAAAAATTATCTGTCCAAAAGATGAAGCAGAGGTAGTTGGCTGAACCCGTATAATACAGTATCAACTCTGGGAGTAGGCTGCTGATAATGTGCACTTGAGAGGGAGAGAATGTTCCAGCTGCCAGTTTATGACTTAATTGATGTTGAAGACCAACCAATTGTATGGTAACTGTGTCAGAACTTCACCTTTATAAAAGGCACAATATTGGACCAAATAATCTCCAGTTTTACATTTTTGTTATTAGAAGTACCTGTGTGTAAGAATATCTATGCCTGTGCCTACTTTTTTTTTTTCTATGAAAAGAACTGAGCAAAGTAGTATTGACCAACAATACTGATTTGGGCCATGTCAATGAATGACTATACTTCTAAAAACTCCAAATCTTAAAATTTGTCTATTTTTTCAAGTTGGAAACCTATCTAGCATTATTGATTTCAAATAACATTAAAGCTTGTTTTTATATTTTATAAAACCACAGAGCTGCATCTAAAGCCCAAAGGGACTTAAGCATTCACGTGATCCAAGCACTTCATTTTTCAGATGAGGAAACCAGAGCCTATAGCAGGTTGACTTGCCCAAGGTCAGTTACTGGCAGAAAGGAAGGGATTATCTATCTAAAAATACACAAAAATTAGTGGAAAAATATCTATTGGAGACATTAAGTAATATTCTAACATATTTTATGGGACTGTATTTACTATATAAAATACAAAATAACACTAGAGACTACCAAAAAATCCATTTAGCTGTAAGTGCACACCCACATGTTATTTCAGACCTCCGTGAGTACTCTTATAATTGGTAGAGAAAAAATTCACTCTCTACGTTTTTCAGGGGCCAGAGGAATTGTGAAGGCCATCAGAACACTGACAGATGTAGGTTCCAAAGCATTTAATACATTGGTGTATGTTTCCGGGAGACTCACAAAGTATAGGACAAGGAAAGAAGTCAAATAAGTTCTGTTACTCTCCTTTTAAAACTTATCCTTAAGTAAAAAATAAACACAATACAGTATTCTGTTTGTAAAATGTTGCTCAATTCTCATGACTATTTAACATCTACACAACAGTAGCATTGCATAAGTAGTTTGCAAAACGTTTTACTGGACAAATTCATGCTATTGATTATATATATTCCATGAAGTGATAAAAGAAGGGACAATTATATGAGAAAGCTAGTCCTTCCTTTCTCACTCCCCGGCCACCTTGGAGGCTGTGCTTGGTTGGGATCTGTCCTGCACCTAAGGCAGGAAGATGGTGGCTGCAAAGAAGACAAAAAAGTCGTGGGAGGTGATCAACTCTAGGCTCCAACTTGTTATGAAAAGTAGAAAGTACATGCTGGGGCACAAGCAGACTCAAAAGATGGCCAGACGATGCAAAGCCAAACTGGTCATCCTCGCCAACAGCGGTCCAGCCTTGAGGAAATTTGAAATAGTGTACTGTGCCATGTTGCGCAAGACTGGTGTTCATCACTACGGTGGCAATGATACTGAATTGGGCACAGTGTGTGGAAAATACTACAGAGTGTGCACACTGGCTTTCATTGATCCAGGTGATTCCGATATCATTAGAAGCATGCCAGAACAGACTGGTGAAAAGTAAATCATGCAAAAGTTTTCTTTAATAAAACTGGCCAGAGCTTGGTTTAAGAAAAAAAGGAAGTTAAATAACAAAGATTAATGGGAAAAAATAAAGAATTTATAATAATACTTATATGCATCTACCAATGAGACTAGTGTCTAGTTTAACAAATAATAACTTGGCTTACTAGTTAACAAGTTAACAACTTCAGGCTGCGTGTAGTCTGGGTTGTAAACCTGAGTTCTCATTCTAGTAATACCTTTGGTCTAAAGCAAGTCATTTATTTCTTTTCTTTAATCTCCCTAACTTAAAACGAGGACTAACTTTAGTTTTCGATTCCAATATGGTTTGGGTTAGGACAAATTTAGACATTATTTCTATGTAGACATACCTTCAGAGAGGTTAAAAACCTATCAAAGGACTTGTTTGATTTTGCTCTCTGGTAAAATGTTCTTTTGTGTTTTGTTTAGCTTCCCCCGCATGTCTTTGTAAGAATGGATCTCTTTGGAATTCTTGCTACTCTCCTCCTCTGGTAGTAGTAAGCATCTTGATGTAGCACATGATTTTAAAAGAAGAAACTTATTTAACTTAATAATAACTGCTTGAAGAAATCCATAAAGGATTTCATGGGGAGCAAGTTATTTGAGCTAATTTTCTAGATGATTATATGAATCAACATATACTGATTTTAATATGCCATAAGTAATATAATTAGATTATATTAAATATAGCAACTTGAAGTATATAAATCTTACAAATGCATAAGGGTGAGAATTTTGAGTGTTATATTTTCTAATTTATCCTTTGTTTTTTGGCCTGAAATTACCAAACCTTTAAAAGCTCTATTTCCATAGGCATAGAATTTTACTTCTTTTCTTAAAAGTAGAAGAGTTACATCTTCAGATGGGAACCAGTTTCTAATCTTTATTCTCAAAGGTTATATCTAATCAAGTGATGTATTCTAAATATCAGTCATGTTACTTCAGCCCAAATTACCCAAGTAAATTGGATAAATTTGCCTTCTATTTGCTAATTCAAGTGTTTAACAAGATTTAGAAAGATGAAAAGTAAAACTATCACATTCCAAGAATAAAATCTCAGATTGTTCATTTTTGCTTTTCATATTCCCTCTAAGTAAAACAAATATATCTTTAAACTACCTAGAAAGACAATATATTCCAGGGAAGCTTTAAAAGTTTTCTTAAAAACAATTATTAAGCAATCTCTCTTGCTATTAGACCACTGAATTCCATGATCCACATCAGGAAATTGTCTTACCAAGATACATTATAAATCAACAAATCTAACTTTGAGAATTTGTCAGAATTCCACAAAAAATTTTCAAGATGAGTATACTTCAAAAATATTTTTTAATTTTTAAATATTTAAAGCATACATATTTTTTAACTAGAGTCATTCTAGGATGTGATTGTACCATAGATCTTGTAGCATCGCCAGCACTAGGTCCAGCCAGCATCTGGAATGAGACCTCTAAGGAAATCCTAAGATTGTAAAGGAAGCGATATTGGTGATTCAATATAAAACATTCTTCCCAAGTCAGGAAAGCTAAAAGTTGGAGCACAGCACTATTAAAAGCCTTATCTTTCCACTCTGCAGGTGTGGGAATGCTGAAGCTTATTTCAGCCCAAATTCTAAATCAGAACTTGTCATCCCATACTATTTAAATTCCTAGAGCAATTGGAAGAGTTATTCTTTTCTTTACTTCCTATGTTTGGGACCCAGTCAAAACATGTTATATTCTACTCTGAGATCTAAGGCTGCTAATGTCCTATTATATCCAGTGCTTTAGAAGGGCATATAATAACCCTACGCTGACCCAGCCCTATGTGTCCCATACAAAGATATTGGGAACCAATGTCATATATATGTAAGTCCAAATGTTGCACTACATCTCTAATTGGGTCTTGTAGAATCATTAAATCAATCTTCTGGCAACAAACCAAGTATTTAAAACTTTCTTCGTGGTCACCACCAGAGCTTGCAAGGACTGGGTTTTCATTATCCTTAATATCCTGTTCAGTAACGATGCCAGCACTGGTATCAAAGTTTTTACAGTCTTAAACCTTTGTTTACTGTGTCATCAAATATGGCAACCCCTCCATGCCTGTCCAAAGTGCTACTGCTAATGCCATATCTAAAGAAAGTTTTCTGGCTTAAAGTTATATTGATGTATTTGTAGAGGTCTGACCCATGGACGCACCGTACCAACCAGTGCACTGTCTGGGCTCATCAAATTTCCTCCTTTGGTTCATGCTACTGTCCCTAAGCACATCCATTCAGACCATATGGTTCTTATTCAATCTTTGAATGGCTTATTCAGGCAAACATCCAATGGCTGTAATAGCGATGTCAGACCCCCCAGGACTCACACAAAGATCAGTTTTTAATTTTTTGGCCATATTTCTTACTCCATCTGCTAAATGTGCATGGAACAGTTCCCATACTTACATGGAACATTTGTGGAACTGCGCCCTCGGGCAGGGATCCCACAGCTTTTGCAGCCAGGGTTTGACGAGATCATTGCGGATCCAGTCCTCTGGATATGTCTATGCTATCACTTAAGCAATACTTCTCCCTCCACCATTTAAAAGAGAATTTACTCAAAAAACTATGAGCAGCTTTGCTTGTATCCTCCTGGCTAGACAGGATGTAGGTTCTTTCTTGGTTCTTCTGATGAGAGTAGTTTTGAAATTTTGAGTTAAGAACAGAAGTCATGTATATTCCATTCATGTTTCTGA
Source organism: Micronycteris hirsuta (assembly GCA_004026765.1). Lineage (NCBI taxonomy): Eukaryota > Metazoa > Chordata > Mammalia > Chiroptera > Phyllostomidae > Micronycteris > Micronycteris hirsuta. The sequence goes on along the minus strand of PVJI01001818.1, from coordinate 90,923 downwards.
GGCATGCAAATTCATGTGTATACTCCCTGATGCTTGTTACTCCCAGTTAAGACAGCCTGATAAGACATTTTCTGCCCACAATCGCCTAAGGCTGGCAAATAATAATCGAAAGCAATGGCGCTGCTCTAGTAATATACACTAGCGCCCTCCCTCTGCAGAAATCCATCAACAGTCCTCTGAGGTATTATCACATTTCATCCTCACAACATCTCTATGAAACATGTAGAAATAGGTTTTCCCTAATGGTAAAATGGGGAGTCATTACTTTGCCAATTGCAACACAATCCTATAGTCTTAGATCAATGTTCTGTACACAGTGCCTTCTTATTGTGATTCCTGAGATAAGAAAATGTTATAAGTAGATAAGTGAAAAACCTACTTAGTATTAAAAGGTAAAATACATAGTCACCACCAATCTCAAGCTCAGTGACTCACTTCATTACTGTGACAATGAAAACGTGCTTTTTTCTCGATGAAATGTGCCATCTAAAGGTAAAGTGCAATCAGAGACAATATAGAGGGGCAAAGTTTTCAGCTTTGGAACTAGAAAGATCTGGGCTGACCCTCTCAGCTCTGCTATTGAATTGCTGTGTAACCTCAGGCTTTCAGGATTTACTTTCCTCATCTGTAAAATGGAGTTAAAACAGTGCCCACACTCTGGACTTTTGTCCCTTAATTATTAAACAGAAAAAATACGTGCCTGGCACAGTGTAAGTACTTTAAAAATATTCATTATCAGCATAATTGTTATTGGGATGTCAACTATTTTTAGATGGCAAGAATACAGATTTGTCACACAAAGTTGACCTAACCAATTGAAAATTCCACTTTAATTTAGTCCTTAGCTCTTTGCATGTTTTTTTTTTTTTAAATTTGAGTCAAAAGCTGAACTCTAATTTAATTTCCAGATAGATATAGCTTTAGGGTGGAAATCTGCAATTTGGCAACAATAAATATACCTTTCTTTTAACAAAAAAATTAGCTAAAATCAACAACAAAAATTTATAAAAATATTATGACAAATGCAGGTACTAAAAAAATAAATTAAGAATGCTCAGCTCACATGTCTAGTCCTTTGCATTTTTTTTTTCCTTAAAAATGTAGGTTGATCTAGTTCTTTAAAATCCTATTCTTAAATTCAAAGGTAATAATAGGAATATAGTTAGGGTCTTTTCATAGTGTGCTATACTTTTTCTTTCTAAGAGTCTACATGTATGTGTATTCATTCATTCATTTTAAGACTTCTTAGTGTCAATTCCAAAGCTGTCTACTGACCTTTCATATCTCTGGAAGAATGGCTAAAATTTTTGTTTTGTAGAATAATTTTAGATGGTGAAATCCAACATATTGACTTTATGGAACCAAGCTCTAATATTGTGAATATGAACTACCAAGCTTTGCTACACTTACAAGGTTTTTAAATAGATTTTCATGGAGTCCAAGATGCTCTGCTGAAGTATGTCAGAAGTTGACAGGGTAAGGAGGCAGGAGAGGAATTCTTTTAACCAGATCATTTCCATTTTTTATATGTATATCTGAGAATTACACAGACTTCATGTGAAAAAAACTGGTTATGTATCAAAATGTTGAACACCAACCTAAACTGAAAATGTGAATCTTTAGAAATCAAATCTATTTCCCCATTTTATTCACTTTTTATCTGTGCTTATTCTTATTTATGCTTAGAAGAATTATATTTCCCTTCTATTTGTTTATCTAAATTTAAATTCAATACTGTTAGCTTTAATATTATTGAGAGTTTCTTCTAAATATACCTCAAAGTTATCCGTAATTTTCAAGAATTATGCCATCTCTATTGTATAAATGCAGACACCTATAAGATATGTGCAATTAAGGACAAATGATAACATACTAAGTATGTGTTTACTATATAAATGGTTAGTGGGGTTGAACTATGTGTTCTCAAATAGCCACTACTTGTGATTTACTTATTTGGAGTGATTATATAATTTATAGAATGCTTTAAGAGGGCCCTGAGATATTTAAAAGAATGAATTTTTTTATGCTGTAAGTTAAAAAATGAAGTCAAGTAAAAAGTGCCATCAGGCCTAGGGATAGTACTATTCCGAGCAAATAGAAACTGTGGCCCGTAGACTAGAGTGCAAGAATAATAATCAATGGCAAATAAAGAAACAGATCCTCACTGTGACTTCCCCCCTTACAGTTGTGTATTTTTTCTAAGTACAGATTGATTTAAATTGCTACTTGTCATTGACAAGAATTGTTGGTTCCAAAATAAACCTAGACTGTTGTTTCAAGAATGTGGTTCCTAATATTTTCTATTACTTTGGTGAAAAAAAAAGAAGGAATTTTTGGTAGTGTGTGAAGGTCTCTGTATTTTTATTGGCTACTTACATAGTCTCAAAAAAAGATCCTTAATCCTTTAAAAATGACCCTATCAATTCATACATTTAGCGTAATTTACCAACATTTCCAAACTCAGCATGGAAAAGCCATCAACATGGCACTAGGTCACGGGTTCTGAATGAAGCCGTCAGCAAGGATTAATACACTGTGACAGCTGCCCAAAAGCTTTCATTCTTTCTCTTTAAACATCAGATTGCAAGCTGAAATCCAGTGTAATCTTTGCTGAAACTAGCCCAACTAACATGGAAGAAGTCAGAACTGAGAACAGATGACAGTAGTAGTTATTATTGTAAATTCAGTCCATAGCAATAAATTCTAGAGTGCAGATATATAGAAGTTCCTAAAGAACTTGAGGCATAGCATAAACTATTCCTACCTGTTTCAATAATTTCTAATAATACTTTTGAAAGCCATACTGATGAAACCAAAATTATTTAGCTCCAATTTCTATGCTCAGTAAGTTGTTTAAAGCGCTTTTCTACCATTAACCCTGTTTCTCATACTGCAATTCAAAAGTGACTCTAGTTTGACTATAGCTATAAAATATTTTGGGGTCACATAATTTTTCTGGAAATTAGTTATCAGAAAAAAACAAACATATGACTAAGCAGGCTATATTTTGTATATATATATTACTTCTGTTTGGCATTTTCTGTACAAATATAACTCACACATATACATAAAAGTAAATCTAACCAAGAAAATAGTTATTTACTATAATTTCCTGAATGGTACATATTCACAATAGCAAGTTATAAGAATTAACTCATTAGAATAGGAATGTATTATTTTCTTAAGTACATTTCAAATAATATACACATTTTCCTCATGGTTGAATAGCAATGCCAAAACAATTATCAAATAGCTGGTAAATCATTTGAGCTTACCCCCTTCTCAATATTCCCACTTTGACAGAGCGTTCCCTCCGCTGCAGGAATACTATTGGTGACACAGCGGTTGCTTTTGCTGAGACACCAGAGCTCTCTACACACTTCCTAGGAAAGAAGGCAAAAGCAAGTTGATCAGTAGTAAAGACTGAAATCATTTCCACTCTTCTTAGCATTCTTCCAAGTCACTCAGCATTATCTGTTTCTTGTGGATGCTGAATCATTAAAGGTAGAGATTTTGGAGGCGGCTCTTATGGAAGGTGGGTTACCCATATTGCAGAATCATTTAAATGTTTGTCTTTATAATTCTCATTTTAGCGAAGGAAATATATCTTAGTTTTTAATGTTGATTAAAATCCTTTAAAAGTAATGCACAGAAGTTTCATTACTAGAGAAGAGTGGGGAAAAAGAATAAGTATATAGAAAGGAATTGTATGTTTCTTACGCTTAAGGATATACAATAAAACAAACTTACCAATTACTAATAGAGTGGTGTAGGTATCTGACTTCTCAGATCTACTGTAATGTTCAAATAATGTCCATTTTAAGAAGAAAAAAGAGATCATAGGAATGGGCAGAGAGTAATTTCTAAAATTCAGAGTTGCCTAAAGAACAATCTAGCAGTGTTATTTGCCCCTCATCGATGCAGTCCACCAACTTCATGAAAGGAAAGTTTGGTTTTGAACAAATGTTGCTATTTATAAATGCCATTTCCATAATTGGCATATTTTGGACATTGTTTAAAGCTGTCTTATCTTCTTTATTACAACTTCTCGTTATCCTACTTCAACATGAGAAAATTACAACATTTATTCTAAATTAGCAGTATAAATTACCTCATTTTGTTCACACACTATCAGATTTTAAAATAAGCTGTTCAACATATACCCTAGTAAAGTGTTTTAAATAATAGCCAAGAAAGCAAGCTTACTTTAAAGACACTCAAAATTTTCAGTTTCTCTTTGTATATATTACCAACCAGCATCATTAGTGCTATTACAAGTTTTTAAGTTAAACTAGAACCACTGAGTATAAAATAGCTTATTGCAATAAAAATATATTAATTTGGAATGCAAATATATATTTATATATAACATCCAATTCTATTGTTATTATTCCCCAACTTATCTTTAAACTGTCAAAACATAATTGTAAGAACTTATGCTACAAGACAAAAAAATTTTGTAACCATGTATGGTGATGGGTGTTAACAAGACTTATTGTGGTGGCCATTTCACAATATATACAAATAATGAATCATTAGGCTGTACAACGGAAACATATTATATATCAATTACATCTCAATTCGAAACATTTTTTTAAACTTATGTCACATTAACACAAACCAGAAATAAAGCAGGAACATGGCATTCACTCAAGTGCTCCAAGAAAACAGGAGTCCCCCACAGGGTACGGCCAACTGGAGGGCTCTCTTTGGGTCCTTCTTTGGGACACTCCTCCATCCCCCTCCCCAGGCAGAGAAAAAGACATGTAGTTTCTTTTAGACTTTAAAAAATACTTTTAAAAAAATCACCTACTTTAAACTCTATTTTACTTTATTTATCTCCATTTCAAGAACTATTGAGTCAGAAGAGAGTTAAAACATTAGAAAACAAAACATGTTCTGTGAATCATAATGTAAGACATTCCTGTTCTCACACTTCATTACAAATTCTACCAAATTTTAGCTTTCTACCAAAGCTTCAGTTTCTGTTTTAAGAGGTTATTTATACGATTTTACTCTTCCTTTATGAAATGATCACCACAATAAGTCTAGTTTCTTAGTACATGCTCCTAAATATATTCTTTTAGTTTAATATTAAAAAAGCAGTAGGATTAACATTTTAAAGTCTTAAAATATTAATTTATTGTTCCCATGCATCAAAAATACCCACATTCAAAGAAAAATGGGTTCACAGAAACAGACAAACATTGCAAGGACAATGTATTAAGAGGTTCCAAAAAATTATCCCTATCCCTGAATGATACTCCTGATCTTTAAAGATTTTTATTAGGCTTAAATATTAATTTAGATAGAAATAAAAGAAGACTAAACTTTATTTTAGACAAAACTATACAATGAAAATTCTATCATTGAAAAGTACAATATTGATAGTTTCTATTTGGTAAACATACCATTTAGTCAAGTTACAGAAACTTTACTTCCAAAAGTACCTTGAAAATCTCTACCCAAACAGCAAGAATTCAAGATACTTTTTCCCAAAACTTTAATGTCAAGATTCACAACAGAGCCATCTGAGAGATAGTCCTCTTACCCTTTAGAGAATGGCACACTTTGAAAAGTGGATTCCCCATTTTCACAGGATTTTACTTCCTTAGTGGTTTCTGGGGGTTCAACTTTTGCCAGGGCATTAGCTTCTCACAAATTACTGTTTAAAGTATGGGAGTGAAAAGTCTATGAATGGGAAATATTCCCAAGATGTTAAATTAGTCTTAGAGAATGCTCAGTTTTCAACTATACTTCTAATCTAGTATAAGAACTTGGATACGAAAGATTTTGATATCCCAGCTAAGAATTCCCAAGATTAAAAAAAACCTCTCTTGAAAGATAAAGCCAAAGAAAATTTCATTTCATACCAAGAAAGCAAGTAGCACACTTCCTGAAAGAACTTGAGAAAAATTTCATATCTTTAGAAATACCTACTTTCTCTAAACTGATGGATTTCAGAACATGGACAGCATATTTGCGCAGATGTGTCAGTTACAGTTGTACATGCACATTAGTTGTTAAATAAGTAACCTAAGGTAGGCCCCCAGTTCTAATAAAGTTAAATGCATGCAAAATGTTTCGCCTCTAAGGGAATTTATATAAAAACTATCATCATAGGTAGATTAATTTCCTTCAAAAAATTACATATAAGGTGAGAGGGATTAATGATTTGATTACTCACCTGTTTAGCTCTAGGAGAATATAGTTACCTTTCACATACTCATGCTTATTTATAGAAGATATAAGAAGTTATAGAAGTTAAGACTAGTCTCATGACCTCTGTGAATTAATAAATCTTTGCCTGATTAGAGCAATTAATTCTCTTCTCTAACCCTACAATTCATTTTGGGAAGACTCTCTAGAAGAAATTTGGTTTTTGTGCTTGCCTTTGAGTTTAAAGAAGAAGAGAGAAGTTACCAATGGTCTCCACTAATGGAAATTTCTCTCACATGACACTAAAAAGTTGCAAATGGCATCTCTAATTTCATGGGGTCAACTTCTAACCAATTAGGAAGATTGCCTGGTAAAACAAAAGTAATAGCATTATTTCCCATTCATTCAAGAATATGTGTTAAGCAGCTACTATTTACCTCACCAGGCATTATGTTAGTGTTATTAAAAACTAACACTATCACTTAGAATTTACAGGAACCAGGGAGAAGGTAGGGTACAAACAGACATGTAGCCCAAATGCATGGATTGGTACTGCTCTTTGATAAAGTTTTTAATATTCTGTGACAAAATTAGAAGAATGATGTCAATGTGTTTTTTATGAAACTAAATGTTTTATTTTAATGAACTGCCCTTATTCATTAAGTGTAATTCTTTTTAAATAGACTATAAGATTTTTCAGGGTAAGGTTTATTTGCTATGGCAGTCTTTACAAAATGTTTCCACTTGGCAAAATTATACGTTGGCTTCCCTGTGTTGATTCACTAATTTTTGGAGAGAAATTTTCTTGCCTACAAAAATTTAAAAGTTTGTGAACAATTCATTGATCAAAACTTGATAATCAATGTCTCTTTCTTTTTGACATACATCCTTTAGTAGTTAGTTTAGCAAAGGAACTCTTGTTCTTAGTGGTCTGAAAATATACTTATTTTGCCCTCATTTTGAAAATATTTTAATTGAATATAGAATTCTAGGCTGAAGGTATTTAATTCCTTGTTATCTGGATTTTATGGAGGTTGATGAAAAGTCACCTGTCAGCCTAATTGCTGTATCTTTATGATAAAGTCTTTCTAGTTGGTTTCACAAATTCTCTGTCTTTGCTTTAGTGTAGTTTCACCATTGTAACTAGGTGTTCTTTTTATTTATATCCTTGGGGTTCATGCTTTAAGAATTTGCATCTCTTTTGGATTCTGAAAACTTATTAGTAATTGTCTCTTTTAAAATACCTCTTCTTCATTCCTTCTTCTGGAACTCCTATTCAACTTATATTGGACCTTCTCATTCAAAACACTGTATCTTTAACCTCTTTTCATATCTTCCATATCTTTTTCTCTTGGGGTGGTAATCTTTATGCCTGTTGATTTCATGGTGGATTGTTTCCTCATATGGTTCATTATTTTGTATTCAAGCTTATCCTCAGTGAATACTGATTTTTTTTTTTAGCATCCTGGACCTACTGAGTTGTAGAAGTGTAGTCTCATGAATTTGCTCCTGCTATACACTCCAAGGTTTCACTGAATCAGTTTGCATGTTGATTTATCTTGTCAGCACATGCATGTAGACAAAGTCTTACTCTGTTCTTATGTGAGGCACAAGCTTAGGGCTTCTATTTCCCATGGGAGCTATTTTTCCCCATCCAGAGCAAAGGGCAAAGAAGCTTACTGTCACTTCCATTCAGTTGTATCTTCACAGTAGAGATGACCCTTCTGATGTTCTAACTTTATGAAGTGGTCTCAGTTCCAGTTTCTTAACTCTTGCCCAAGATGATCTTCTATCCCAGCATCAGCACACATCAGCACACGAGCTTACCACTTGGACAGAAACTCTTCATTTCTGGCACACCCTTACCTCCCTTTTTGGGGGGGTTTTGATATATACAAGTTTTCTGCTAAATGAAGATAAATGCATTCTGCAAAAACCCCTGCATTCTGTAAAGTCATTTATGAACAATACCGAGTTTATGGAGAAAAAAAGAGTTAGAAGAGATCACTGAAAACCCATGTACCTTTGTAGCCAATAAACTAAAAAACATACTTGAGCAACAACAAAATTTAAAAGATGGAAAAAAAGAAAACAAACCCAAAACAAACAAAAAACATCTATAATACTCATAAACACTTGGACAGTTATCTCTCTGCTGGCATTTGTACCCAGCATTCCAAGAGTTGCTCATTTTTAGTCTTAATGCTGTGGCTTAGATGCTGAATCCAATCCTTAAAATTAAGAATTATATTCAGAATATAGCTTCTTTTTATTGCATCTACATGTACATATCATATAGCTTAGGCATCAACGTACACAGCATCATCATCATCATTATTATTTTTATTATTGGAATTTCTAAATGTAACATCAACATTTGTATTTGGGTTTTCAAAACATACTGTACATAATCCTCAAAAGTACTCCAAAAGACAAGGCATTGAAAATTTTCCTATTATTTAAAATTTTAATGTCAAGTCCCAGATATCTAGTCTGTTCTATTTTTCAGATGAATATCACTGATTGCAAACATTAACAATAAAAATTATTAGCAGATATAAATCATAATAAAAATACATGTAGAAAGTAGAATCTTAAGGTAATTGTAATTATCTAATGTAAAACCATTTACCTGATATTCAAAACATAATTCTGCAAAGAACTGAACTATGGCTCCTTTGATCAGAATAGAATAATTGATTATTTTATAGTCAAAGACCATTTCAAAACAATAAAAGAAATTAGACTTATATTCTTTAATATTTCCATCCTTTTCAAGTAACTATAGCTGTTAAATGATATTATAAAGTGGGAAGAAAGCCTTTGCTTTATCAATACTTGGGAAAACTAAAATAAGCAGTTTCCATAAGGGGGAAAGAAATATAAAAGCACGAAAACATTTTATATTTATTTTATCATTAAGGAAGTAAAAAAGAATATGAAGAGAAAATGACATTTTCATTGCTAGAAATTTTAATTATTTATTTTTTAACAATGGTATAGATTATAAAAGTGATACAAATTTTCTGCCCTTGAGAAATCCTAAACCCAATGCCATCTTGGGTCCTGGGCTGTGGCTACGTTTCAACATTCTCTTTGTCCTCATTACCCTATCAGTCACATCTCTCAACAGCTGTTTGCAATAAAGGGTCCTGATGGCCATGGGGGAGAGCAGAGCCTGGAAGGGGTCAGGAAGGAGCATCAGTGATTAGAAAGGTTACTTATCATTGTATCCCACAAAAGAAAACTGAAAACCAGCATATGGTGACCCCATGGCCTGGCTCCAGGTGTTTTGTAGCCAGTTGAAGAAAGAGCATAATGTACCCTTATTTCAGCTTTAAACACATTAATCCTGTTATGTGGGTAACACGTAACAGTGCAAGAGAGCCTAGAAAAGCAATGTGTGTGTGTGTGACATAAATAAACCAAAAACTCATCTAGAAATTCAGGTGAAATAACTAATCATCAATTTGAAGGGGTTAAAAAATGATTAAATAGTTTTTAAAAAATACCTCTAAGAAGCAAACCCAGAATAAAAACTGCTGAGCTTTTAAGAATACAAATAATCATGAATCTATAAATTTTGCTTGAAATTTAAGGGAAAATAAAATTAAATCAACTTGTCAAATATATGTTTGATAAGTATACATATTTGGACTCCAAAAGAATATTGAGGAGCTAAAATAATTCCATGCCTTTTATTCCCTAAACCCGTATCAGATCACATTGAAGAATATTTACACCACCTTACAATCTTCAACCAACACAATTTTACAGTCTCTCTCAGTGCAAAATTCCAATTTTAATAACTTGACATTGTTCCTACCACTTAATCTACAACCTTCCAGCTGTAAACATTAAGGCCACTGTGTTTTTAATGCTCTTGCTAGAGAAGGAGAACAGTTTGTTACCAGCAATCAAACTATAATAAATGTTTTAAAGTCTGAAATGGTTCTGAGGCCAAAATTTAGCTTTCTTTTTACAGGCTACGCAAACTAAATTTCTTTAATCTTCCCTTATATGTACTTCTAAGTATTTTACTGAGATTGAAGAATAAATCAAAGTGTGACCCTAAAAATATCTCATATGCTCCCAAAAGTACAGATGGCTCAGACTCTTCTCAAGCACCACCAGCACATTAGCTATGCAGAAATGGTATCATGGATGACAAAGGGAAACATTTATTGAATGTCTGCCATGGGCCAGGTAAAGGAAGAGCACTTTGCATGCCTGTCATAGCCCGTGCTACCTGGAGTTTACAACAATGTGGCCGCCATTCACAGGAAAAGGGACTGAGTAAAAATCTACTGATGGTCACTTTGAGAACATAGGTCATAGCTAGTGGTAACCAGTTCTTCTGTTGAAAATATGCTGTCAAAAATTTCTGTCCCAATGTGGAGCCATGTATTTAGATCACATGTTCTCATTTATGCTTCAGAACACATGGCCTGTTAGGAAAACACTGCTCAGTTGCACATTAAAGTAAGCAACGATAATGTGCAACACACTGTTACACGTTTACATGCTCATTCATAGCTCTGTATAAACAGTGACAACCTTCATAGACAGTGATAAGTCCCCATCAATTAAACAAAACTATATTGTCTGTAAATTTTCTCTGGTTTTGTCCTGGGTCTTAAATCTAACTGTGATGAGCACTCTCTTTTTAAAAAAAAATTGTATTTTACTGACTATGTGTGACAGTTGTCCTGATTTTTCCCCCTTTGCCCGCCTCCACCCAGCACTCCCCACTCCCTCAGGCAGTCCCCCCACCATTGTTCATGTCCAAGGGTCATGCTTATAAGTTCCTTGGCTGCTCCATTTCCTGTACTGTACTTTACATCCCCATGGCTGTTCTGTAACTACCTCTTTGTACTTCTTAATCACCCATGCCCCACACCCCCTCCCATCTGGCAATCATCAAAATGCTCTCTGAATCTCTCTTTTTAAAACTATTCCATCGAGGTATGATTGACATACAAAAAACTGTACATATTTTATGTATATTACTCGGTAAGTTGGGACCCATGAGACCATTATCACAAACTAGGTGATAAATGTCTATAACCTCCCAAAATTCCTCCCATCCTCTTTATTTATTACTTTTCTGTGTATGAAATTGATATAAAATTGTCTGTAAAAGTAAAATACATCTGCTATCTTATTAACATATCTACTATATCTAATAGAAAGCCAAACTGACAGATTTAGACTTATTTTTATTTTTTACCTTGGACTAGGTAATCATATTCTGTAATTTTAGTTTCCCCACCTATAAAACATCATAAAATTATAATTTTAATCAAAGCAGTCTGAAGTAGCTCAGGAAAAAAGACTACATAAATACCAGAAACTATATATCATTTGTAAATGACTACATTATACAACAATATTACTCTGTCTATTGGGCTATGCAATTTTGTTCCTTGTATTTATAGCTATTACAGTCTCCTCATGCTTTTCATGGAATTAAGGAATATCTAGAAAATATAAATGGATGACATGCAAGGATAATGGTGGAAAATGTTGTCCTGGAGTACAACAAAAAAGAAAACTTTGCAAGTAAATGCCCAAATGTATATAACATGTATATTAATGAACCTATGCACAACGCATTCAGGCAAGGTTTTTCATAACTATAGATGTAATCACTGGTAACCCGGCAATGACCCAAGTGGAAATAATGGGAAGCTGATGCTGCTGCAGTTATGGGTTGTTCAATGGTTGTTTAGCATCTTCCTGTCATCATTAGAGACCTGCTCATTGAAACAGGGATCACTTCTTGATGCTTCAACATCAGAATTACCCTCTCACTAAAATTCCAGTGTTCTTCTGAGCTGCAAGGCAGTGCTTGCATGTAGCGTTCCCTTCAGGATGCTGCCCTCACCCATGTCAATCAGGGCAGGGCTCCCGCCTTCAAAGCCACTACTAGAGTTTTCTAAAGTAGTATTTAGGCTCCTTGAAAACTTTAAGATTCACCAGACAAAAATGGTGTGTTTGTGGGCAGTATCAATTGTGTAAACACAATTTTTCAGGAATAAGCTTAAGAGGTGGGATGATTATAAAAATTCTATTATGACTCAAGAAACTTTGTTAGTAATATATAGCACTTCATAAAAAAGTAACATAAGCATTTTCATGTAATGTATGAGTGTAAGGAAACCATTCTGCTGCAAATCAAATTGAAAAGATTCATAATAAAAAATATGAAATTGTTTAAGATTGTAAAATGTTAATGTCTTTGTTTTCCAATTTCATTTGATATCTATTACAGAAGTTATAAACACAACACATAGAAAAGTAGAATACAAGGAACATAAACTGAAAATATAGAATTTCTCAATTACTATCTATCTCAGTTCGAATCAACCAATCTGAAATTAATGAGATATACATATACAGAGATAGGATAATCAGGTCCATTTTTATTAGTTTATTAAAGAAAAAATACATCTATAGATCCTATAAAACTGGCAATGTAAATTATTTAATGTAGAATTATATAAGTAGAGTCAAAATCCAATTTCCAATAGAAAAACTAAGTATAAATTAATTATATTACTTGCTAACAAAGAAATGAGAGACCATATATAAGAATACTTAACAAAACCTATAATCTCATTTGATCATAAATTTCAACTTACTAAACTACAAATATATACAAAGACTGGGATTAATGGCCGACTCTTTCTCAGGGAAAAAAAGCAACCTAAGAAAAAAAGAAACTAAAACCATACAGAAATCAGAATAGAAAAAGCTTTGAATAAAGATAAGAAAGACCAAAGTTTTACTCAAGGCTCTAGATAGTCAGAAAGTTACACACAATCTTTAAATCTAGTGCACAAAATGTGCTGTCAGAACTGACCACGAGTAATGATAGACTTGTCGCCCAAGGGAGATTTTTAAAATCCCTTTCTACTGCACCCAAAGGAATAACTGTGACAGTGCAGTACATGTGTTGTTTTGTCTTAACTGCCTGAAAACATCATTCTTATTACTTTTTAAGAAGGGATTTTAAACACTATTTGCATAAAAATAGGAACCAAGTCTTTAAACTTATTTTTTTTACCTTTGAATATTTTTAACAACTTATTTAAAATTCCTGTATTTTCTTCCAACAGGCTTATAATGTGTACCTATTATAAACATGTCGCTTATCCTAGACACTGAAATCTTTCTCTATGAAACTCAAGAAGACTTTTGTATACATTTTTCTGGAGAGACATGGAGACATCTTTGGGCAGATGTGAAGAGACACCCATGATACATTGCCCCCCACGGTAATATTCCTTGTTTCTCTATTTGAGTTAACATCATCCTGTCCCCACTTGCAGAATATGGGCAGTGGATTGAAGCCATTTGAAATGACTCAGTACTAGAAAGTATAAATTAAAGTAAAGGCTCCTCTTAGCTAATGTAAAAATGACCTTAACCCAATTGTTAGAGTACCAGAAAGGCAGGGATGAGGGGAGAGGTTTCCAAACAAGTTGGCATCATAAGCTCAGGACTTAAAGAAGACATATATTAGAAATTATTAGAATTGTACCACCATCCCTCACAAACCATTTGAAAAGTGTTTAATTTAGCATTACTCAAACATTTAGATATCGATTATTATACAAACATCAGAAAAAGAGCAGTGTCAAAGGCCCTATGTGCATTACTGATGTTGCCGGCGGAAAGCTGAACTCATCAACACTGCATCCTGACACCTGCGTCATGAAAGAACACATAGAAACAACTAAGCGTAAGGACTGAGACTTCTTACCCCATATTTACATTGGCGGGACGTTGCTCCGTACTGGTAACGGCACTGCTCATCGGCCTCATACACCTGCCCTGGGGCCACGGTTGGGTAAACAAATTCACGCTTGGGAGGCTCATTATCAAGGCAAGTACCACGGCCTGAACTGTTCAACATAAAGGATCAAAGGAAATTAGGTACACCATGCACTATTGCGATCACAATTATGAAACCACAAGTCAAGCTCTTTGTTTCAATAACTTGATGCATGAAAAACAATACGTTCTACCAAGAAACAATCGCATGGCAAACTAGCCTCACTGAAACCTGAATAAGAGCTCCGACAGTTTTTTCCCCAGCACAAGACATAATAAAAGTATCGCAGACAACAATCTGAAAATGTCATGTGGGCCTTCAAACACTGATTTAGACTCATTTCTGAAGGAATCAAAATAGAATTTCTTATTGCTCTAAGTTTCTTGTTTGTTTTCAGTGAAAATACAACCACATCTGGTAGTAGAATTAAAAACATAAAATGTGGAAAATTAAAAAAAAAATTGTGGTTGTAATCCTTAAAGACCTAATCTATATATTTCCACCTTGGGCAGAACAATAGATGACATGTCCAAAGGTTCTTGAAATATTTCAGTAATAAATGGGCTGAATGACAGACGAGGCCAAGCTCCAAAGCTCTCCTCTCAAGTATATTACAAGTGTTTAGTCTTTTAAAAATTTCATATTTCATCTAGGATCATCAGAGTTAGGAAAGAGAATGTTCTCTCTATATAAGTTCTGCTTTTCAAAGTGTGCTTGCACTCAAACATAATATTTTAATTCAGTGGAACAAATAACATAAAGGTTGCCAAAAACCAGACAGAATACCTTAGCTTAAAGAGCTTTATACTTTGCTAAATATAATTGTTCACTTTTATTTAGTCAGTGTGCATAAAATAGGACAGATGCTTTTTTACTTTCATTTCACATGTAAGTTAGAATTTTTAAAGAATTCCTATGCCAACACTTAAAAATTTTTTCCAACATTCCTGTCAATTGTGCCAGCACTTGTGTTTTTTTTTCCCAAATCTTTTCCATCTGCTTTGCCAAAGGAAAATAATTTCACAAGTAGAAGTTCCTCAACTATTATTTAGGACAGTACAAATTTTCATTTATAGATAAGACAGGACCATACATAATAATGAGTTTCATACTTGCTTAAAATTTTATTATAGTCTTAAAATGTAAAAGTTAATTTGCTGTACATGAGTGTACAGTTGCACAGCAGCAAATTCATACCTTTTATAAACTGAAACATACTATTCATAAGGTGACAGATTAAAAGACCCAAGGAGGTAGGGGAAAGACCCAAGAGACAGAATATTGTCTTCTTTACACATTTTTCCTTTAATTTATGCCCTTCTTGATTAATTTTTCATCAATAAAAATATTTAGATGGAATATTAAGAGTGATACTAATATAGAGGGATTTTACCATTACCATTACCATTACAGTCACTTCACTTGTCACTGCTCAAGGTATCGATCTCCCTAATAGAGAACAGCTTATTTTTCCCACTCAGCTACCCAGTTTTCATGACAGATTGCTTTTTATTTCTTGGGGGTTTTTTTGTACTCTTAGAAATTGCCATGTTTCAGTAAAAGAATTATTTTTTGATGAATTTTAAAAATAGCAAAGTTCTTTTTATTTTATAATATAAAATATCTGTAATCTATATGGGTATGCAAATTTTAGGCAAATGTAATTCTACTAGTAAATTCAAAATTTTATATTAAGGTTAATGATAAAAAAGGTCAATGTGAAAAATAAAATGGAAGAAGATGTACCACTTTTGATAATAGGGAGGGAATATTCATAAGATTACTGAGTTAGTTGTTTAATTATCTAATTTAATTAAAAAATATCAGTTTCCTCTCTATAATAAAATTATAAAACACTTGATGAAAAGAGTTAAATATGTAATAAAATAAAATATCAAATTAAGTAATTTACTACTATAAATCAATGGGGAAAATTTAGATAATGAAGAACTTAAGTACAGGATTCTACAAATAAAAATATTTGGCAATAGCATAAAAAATATATAAGATATCTTCTTCTAAGTATATAAGATATATTCACTTAAATGGCACCAGCTAAAAATCTATGAAAAATTACCATACATAATTACTTCTAGGAATACAGAAAATTAACTTAAAATATTTAGGGGAAGAATTACATAGACCCGAAAAGTTTAAGAATAATATGCTGAGGAAAACATTCTTTCCTGATGGCAATCTGAAAATTGACTGAAGCCAGGAGAAAGCAACAATAGTTATTTCTTTAAAGTTCTTGTTCTCAGGTACCAGTAGCCTTCTAATGATGGTTCGTGTCCTTTAAAAACACCCAACGAGAAGACTGTCGCGAGGGCCTCCAGACAGTGAAAAGCGCCCTGCACTCCGTTCCTCTGCGGCCAAACCCTTCTGAGAAAGTTTGTCCCAAAGCGGATTTTTGTTTCAGTTCGTTGGCATTACTTATTACCATGTACTGTTTTCCTTTTCCAGTATATTTTCACAGAAGAAGAAAACACCATGCAAAAGGAAATGTAAGTGAAAAAATCATATTGATCCTTAAGAATGAACATGTATATTTGGAACATGGCATCGACAACGCCGTTTGAGATGGGTTTGGTGACAACTACAAATCACCAGTTTGCAAGTCGAGTGTCTTACCTACTGCTAATGGCTCCAGGAAAGCAAGTCTGCCGCAAGGCTGACTTACATTGTTTCTACATTTTGGGTGGAGAACGGACTCTGTATTTTCCTCCTAGTAACCATACCTGGTATATGCTGTGCAATAAAACCTTGTGTGAAGTATTTGGGAGATGGGGTCATTTTCATAGTTTAATTCTTAACTGAGGGTTAAGCAACAAAAATACTTTTTGCAAATGTTACTAAAATTTGTCGGCTACTATCCTGCTATTAAAGGAAGCTAACTCTATAGATCTCCACTATAAATTATTAATTAAATTTTAGAAAGTAATGATTCTGGATATGTCCATGCCTCTAAGTCATCAATTGCCACCATCAAATATCACAGATATAGGAATAGAAAGCAGAGGACTTGGATCTGAGAGATGTATACTTAATCCTGGAACTGCTTTTCTTTATTTTATTTTTTCTAAGAAAATTCCCAAGTGCTCTATCTGAATCTCACCCCTCCTTTCACCATAGGAAAGAACTACTACTCTGATTTTTTAATAATAATGTCCTTCCTTTTACTAGCAGTAGTCCCTCCCAGTGTTCATCTGCCTGCTTTTGGACTCTATATAAACAGGAGTTACACTGCAGGTTTTCTTTTGTGACTTTATTCTTTCACCCATTCAGTATTAGGAATGTGCGATACATCCATGTTGATGTTATGATTATAGCCTGTTCATTTATTTGTTCTTTAACATTCCATTTAAGACTATGCCACAAATATCAAATGAGCACTTGAATTCTTTCTAATTTCTGGAAATTGCAAATTATGTTGATGTGAATAATTTTATATAAGAGTCCTGGTACAAATGCTTCCCCTTTCTTAAAAACATTAGCTATGAGTTATTTTCTTATATTTTATTTTCCTTTAACCAAATGGATGTTATGAGTAATTTTTATTTAATCTAGGGTTCTAGCTACTTGATATAACTACACAATTCTTATGATGCTGAGCCTAGTTGTTTATGCTACTACTATCAAAATAATAATACTTGTAGTGATGTTATATATAGTCTTCTTGAATTTTCTCATCAAAATGCCCTTTTAAACATAGACAGTTTGTGCCTTAGTGTCATGAGAATTTTTCCACTCAGAAAACATAAACCTCCCTCATTAATAAATAAAATGAAGGACACTGTTAGCAGTTTCCATCTACGAGATGCTTACACAACTTACTGTTGTTAAGCATAAATATATATGTCTAGAGCAAAACTGTATACATAAAAAGCAGAACTACGATTATTTCCCTAGCAGAATATATTTCATAAAATCTATAGCAATAGAGATAATTATTAATTCATGGACTCTACTTTTGTTTATGCTTCTAAAACAAGGCAAAAAAATGTGTATCAGTTTGAGAACATGCTTTTTCCTTGATTATGAAATTCTTAGTAAATCCAAGTATATTTACATTTACAGAAATCCTTGCAGCACAACAGCAAAGTCATATTTTATGTATTCTACTTCTAATTTAGAGAAGTCTTATTTACATAGCTCAAAAATTAGCCTTGAAAATAGAAATATGAGCCAGAGTTGAGTCTTCAACTAAAATTTACAGACCCCTGTGTAAACTCTGCACTCGTGGCTTGGTTTCCAGAACACATGAGGGTATACCCCTAATTGTAATTTTAGATTTATTTTTCACTTGAACAATTATGCAGTATAGACCATCCGCCTACAAGACAGTGAGTCTATCTTTCTATGTAACTCTATATATCTTAACAGTTTCTTAACAACAACAACAAAAAGTTAACATTTAATGCCATGTTATATTATTTTCCACAAAATTGTTCTAATGTACCTAAATGAAGCAGAAATGAATTAAGGTGTTATCTTCTATAAGTCAAGTTATCTTATCTACAATGTTCTCATAAATTGCTCTAACAGTCTTCACAAAACTAACAATAGGTTATATCCTAACATGAGTTACTTTAAGTCAGACTTTACTCTTCTGTCCCATGGAAGACAGGAGTGCTTGGACATGACTGAACTTGAGGCTTCTGATATGGAAGCACTGTATTAAATAATGGTTTACTTGGTCATGCTCTCTTTTTCTCCATATGTAATTATGACTTAACGAAGATATTTACGGATTTGAGAAAAGTCCCCAAAATGTGTCAGAAAAATGAAAGGAGGAGAAACCTGTTTTTCTAAGCTATTCCATGGGTTTCACATAAAAAAGAAGTCCGATCTATAAAACTGTTTTCTGTCTAATAATTGATCTTGACCTTCAAAGATAATTGCTATAGAAGAAATGTGAGTGCCTTGGTCATCCTCTTCATCTATGTCACTTTTCTTGTAGCTCTACACTCCCCTTTCTTACTAGTTCACCTTCAACTACAATGTTGCCTTTCTTTTTTCAGCTTCCATCCTTGTTGTGAAAACGGATGGTCTCCATTTAATTTGGAACTGTAGGAGATTTGCTATGGGTCTTTGACAGTTCAAATAATTTAACAGACTTTAATTTAAATAGAGCAAGAGTTGATTCATAGAGGCCTCAGAATTTTTTAAAACTATACGAAATTACTCTGTACTACCACTAAGTGGTAGGAAAAATATATATATTTAAAAAAAAAAAGAAAAAGGAAAACTGGCCTAAGTGACTTGTGGCTGCCTTCCACTGCCTGGTAGATTATTAGCCCATGATCATCGGTGAGAAGGAGCCACAGTACCAGGTTCATCTTTCTCTGTCTTCTAAGTCAATAA
Source organism: Micronycteris hirsuta (assembly GCA_004026765.1). Taxonomy (NCBI): domain Eukaryota; kingdom Metazoa; phylum Chordata; class Mammalia; order Chiroptera; family Phyllostomidae; genus Micronycteris; species Micronycteris hirsuta. Next base: position 71,560 of record PVJI01001818.1, on the reverse strand, counting down.
ATAAATCAGTCAGTCCCGCAGGCAGATAGGAAGGGACACTACCTGCAAAGCCGTCGTCGAAAACATCAGAAGCTGGCATAACACGTCCATTCTAACGGAAATAGGTTCTTTATTACTTAATCAGGACGGCTTCTGGGCGATTCATGAACCACTTATTGAATCACCGAGTTTAAGAAATCTGAAAAAAAATATTGGGAGTTGGTAAACACCATCTCCTGATTGATCAGTAGCACGTAGTGTTTCAGAATGACACGAGAGACTTTTTACGATGTTGGCATTTAAAGGCCATGGGGTGGTTTTCAGTTGAACATAGTGAATAGTGAATCTATAAATCATAGAAAGCTCATTGTTAAAATCCACCATCATCTTTGGCCTATACAGTCACTAAGTACAGAAAGGTATGCATTTTGTTGGCTGGGCTGCAGTTCCTAAACAATTCATCTTTACAGGTCTTTTTTTCTTGAGAGGAGAAACTGAAATAAAATGTTATGAGTCTTTTTGAGCCAACTATAAAACATAAATGTAACCTCAATCCCTGATCAAAATATCGCTGGATTTGAAAAAATATCACACATAGCTGCTAAAGCAATTAAGTCTGCTGCATTAATAGAAAGGAACAAAGAAATTCAAGAAAGTTACTATTATGTTTTTGTGCTCCAGTGAACTGACCTTTTTAAAGGGACTTGTATTTTTAAAACCTTTATTACTTGGTCAGAGTTGTTTGGTTTATTATTAAAGAGGGAGGGAAAAAGCCAAATTTTCCCCAAATCTCTACCCATTGTCTTTCATATTTATCTTTCACAAATGGCTTTAATTGTATGAGTATCCCCGTAAGAATACACAACAGAAATATTTGATAAAATACAGGATAAATAAGCTCACTAGAACTCTGTCAACACTAATCATGCTTCCTCATATGAAATGCAAAGAGGCCCAGGGGCGTCCAGCCTTTTGGTGTCTCTGGGCCCCGCTGGAAGAAGAGGAGTTGTCTTGGGCCACACATTTAACGCACAAACACTAATGAAAACTGATGAGCAAAAAAAGTCTTTAAGTAAATTTATGATTTTGTGTTGGGCCACATTCATGGCCATCCAGGGCCCCGTGTGACCTGTGGGCCACAGGTTGAACACTCCTGCAAGGCTTAAATCAGGCTTTCTGTATTAATTCAGTGAAATACTTTATTGGAACTAATAAACAGTTTACATTTTCCACCAAGCCAGTGGTGATTTCTTAACTGTATTTTATCAGCAATTTTGGAATTTGCTTTTGATCATGCATTAGTCTAATCAACATATAGATCCTCTAAGGAAATACAGGATTAAAATTAAAGAGACTGAGGAATAATTCAATGATACAATATATTTCTAAATCTCTTTAAATTTATCATATAATCTCAGCCTTAACAATGTTCCAACTAGGTAGGTGCTGGCAAGAGATGAGAGTTGGTCCTTGTATTTACTCTGCACACAGAGACGGTCCTAGCAAATGTGCTGTGCGTAGGAACAGAACAGAGGAGCAAGAGAACGGTGCTCGAGCAGAACAAGAGGAGGGAAGTCTTTCAAAATGCACAGGAGTACGGAGCATGTCACAGTTTGTCTTTCTGGTGACAGACACTAAGATTCCACTATAAAAACATGAGCCAAGTCAGGGAAGAGACTGCAGATCTGGCTTGATTTCTGGGGACAGCAGATTTTCAACAATGTTTAAATTTAGGTAATACGATCTCATTAAAAACATCTTGGAAAATGATATTGCTAGTGCTTTGTGTTAAAAGCTACCAAAAGATGTCAAACAAATTCTCTGTGGTCTATCTTTATAGCCTTTCACCCAGTTTGGGCACCAAGCAAGCACGTTGTTGTAATTATCAATTACTAGTATTAAAAATTGTTAGGTAATGCAGGAGAACTACCTTCTAAAGTGAATTTCTAATTTCTTCAGTTTCACTGTTATATTAGTTAATTAAAAAGAGCCCATTTTAAACATTTATCTTTTGATCTTTAATTAAAGCATTGTATTAGGTAAATCTCTTATTCAGGCTCTTTAAAAAATACATAATTATAAGTTTTTGGAATATAATCAGGCCATTTGCAGATAGAAACCAAAATTTTAAAATAAACAATGTTACCCTCCATAACCTACCTGAATGTTTAAAACATTACACTATCATCATGTTAATGTGTACTTTGAAAAGGCAATTTTTTTAAAGAATTTCTGTTGCTTGCCTGTGCTTTATGTATGACTCACTTTTTCACAGAATATTTAATCTCTTCTCCCCAAGAAAAAATGGCACAAGATTGTTGAAGGTAATGATAGAACTGTAGAGCTTAAAACCTTGATATCATTTAAAATAACATTTACCACTTAATACATGTCTCTTAAGAGTTTTTAATACATTTTAGCATTACACATAATTATATACATAATAACATGATGATGTATGTATTACTACCTAAACTCATTTAGGAAATGAGGTCAATGAAGATTATAAAGCTGAAGTGTCCTGCCCAAGGGCACGCAGAAAGTGAGACCTTCGTCTGTTAGTCTCCAGAGTTCAATACTGAAGCTCCGTGGCAGGTGAGATATGGAAGAACACCTGCTTTCCCAAACATCATTATACATTAGCTAATTTATATTCTTCACAGCTAACTAATCAAACTCTTGGAATAAACATTAAAGGGCCAACAAAGAAGGTCCCAAACTGTAGAAAAGATGAGTCAATAAATTTTCAAAGACATTTTTAATTTTTATTTCTTAGGTATTTGACTTTTTTTGTTGTTGTTGTTTGTTACTATTAGATACTATGGCATTCTTATAGAATTCAGGGTTTTTTCACCAAAAAATTAAGTGTATAATCCTGGAATTAAAGTCTGACCTGTGCTCTATTAAATTATGTAAACCTACATTTTTTACAACATTGCTTCCCATTTATTGAACATTTCTAACACCCACATCATCCATCCCACTTAAATCTTTGCTCCAGTTCCTCTAATCTATTCAGCACGTTCTGTGTGAGTGTGAAGGAAAAAATTTGCTACAATGATATATTAAAATATTTTGGGAACAGCCTGAAATATCACTGGGCCCTATAAAAGTTACTCATTATACAAAATTTGAAGCACTACATATTAGGCTTCTACCAATGGCTTACTTCTAGAGCAATTCGTCATCACTCTCCAGAGATTACTTACTCCAGAAAGCTGGTGATATAGTCTCGACTGCAGGAAGACCAGGAAAAAGGATTGGTATTTGCGGTAATGTGAGCTGCCATAAGCTTTGCTGTTTCATGACCTTTCGTCCCACAAGAATTTCCAATTCCATCATGGTTCATACCAAAACTGTTTTAACAAGGAAGAAACATAAGAAACATAAAAGAAATAAGAAAAAAGAAAACAAACAAACCCCAATACATCCTTTATTTCCTTATTTGATCATGTATTAGTCTCATCAACATATGCCTTCCATATCAATAGACTAGATCCTCTAAGGAAATATAGGATTAAAGCTAAAAAGATTAAGGAATAATTCAATGATACAATATATTTCTAAATCTCTTTAAATTTATCATATAATCTCAAATGATATCTCATGATACCAGTTCTCCTTGAATAGATACAAAATATATAATAATTCTCACTTTTTGGATGGAAAAAACAAATTTAGTAAAGAAAAAAGACCTATTAAAGATCATACACTTAGGGTTGGAATTGTTAGTAGAACTTGCCTTTTAACATGTTAGAATTCATACTAATTCACTATCCTGAATCAAAAGGGAATTATAGAAGGTGTTTACAATCCACTGAGTTCCAGGTTATAGGCCAAATGCAAAAATCCTTTTCCTTAATATAGATAAATGAGAATGAAATACATAGGTAATGTACATTTGTATGTGTGTTTTCAAAACACATTTTAAAATGTCTTGATGTATGTAAGAATTATGGAGATAAAGTTTTTCTTTACCAACACCTCCTTCCATTTTTCATAGCTTTTCTTTGTTATTTCTATGTGTCCTATGGCCATGCCTAGTTATATCAATGTGATCTAAAAATATATTTCAATAATAAACCAAAGTTATTCTGTAAAGGATATACTCACTACATACAAATAAATTTTAGTCTTTTCATCACAAGTAGTCAGAAATTCAGGTTGAGTATTACTAAAAAAATCAATGTTTCCATTGCGACATTCTAATAAGTACACCATGATAAGTGTTCACAGAAATAAATGATTTATGTGGCAAGAGTATAAAGTAGATGAGGGTGGTTGCTGGAAAGGTAGGTGAGAACAGATAATTACAAGATAATAAATGAAAGTATTAATACGTTTGGCTATGTAGAGACCTTGAAGATTTATAAGAATTAAAGATTTCTGAGCAGGACAATATGGATGTGATCTGTATTTTAGACAGGTCATTACAATAATTTTGTGGAGGAGACCTGGGAATGGGGAGAGAATGGAGCCAGAGAGCACAGATGGAAGATCATTACCAACTGGAAAATGATGTGGGTCTGAATTAGAGCACTGGATAGAGAAGTGGGATTAGATTTGAGATATGTCTGGAAAGCTGAATGAATATAATATAAAAATGCTTCATAAATATAATATAAAAATGCTACAGTGAGGACATACAATATGTTCATATAAGGGTGGGAAGCAGAAAGGAGAAACCAGTACTTCAGGCAGAGAGGAATTAACCTAAGCAAAGGAAATGTATGCAAATATCCAGAGCCTTATATTAAAATACCAAATAACCTTCAAAGAACACTAACATTTAGTTTTCCCATTTGATATCAACACATTAGAGTCAGCCTATGTATATGGTCTTCTAGGAACGTGATGGTAGAGTTGAGAGTTAGCTGAATGAGACACATATTCTGTCAAAACAATCAGCTACAAATTTACAAAAAAGGCTCCTTTGTTCACATGTTTAATTCAATGAACTTCATATTCTATATTTCTCTAAAAGGTTGGTACTAATGTGTGAATACTACTGTGATTCTTGTCCAATGACGAGAGCTTGAAAAACAGTCTCTCCTTGTAGAGGCAGCCTCTTCAGCACCCTGCAGTCCTGCTAAAACAGGTATAGGGAGGTGCAGAGGGCTTTTCGAAAATCATTTTTGAGATCGTCAACTTCCTTATGTACTCTTTTCTTAAAAAAAAAGTACATTTTCTCTTTTTTTGTTTCTCCTTTTAAAATCATATTTCTCCAACTCACAAAAGAAAACTTATCTCTCATCAATCCATAATCTTACAATAGTTCACAGCCTTGGAGTATGAAAACACGGAGGTCAAGAAAAGAGAAACTGGAAACCTTCGGTGTCAGTTTTGAGAATGAGAATGACGTTAATGATTGAATGAACTATTGTGTATTGTCTTGCTTTCATCAAATTTATTTGAGTGTAAAATCAAATTAACAGTTGCTGGGTTGTTAAAAATATTTTTTCATGATAAATCACCACAGTTATCTTTTGACAAATAATTCCACAGAAGTTCAAAGAATTGAGTGATATTTCTATAATAAACTCCTTTCATCTCATCTACTCACTTATGTAAACAAAGCATTCATCATCTGCAGGAACAAAATAAAGAAACTGGACTGATGCTGAAATTCTGCCTCACTCTATAGGGTCACTCTATAGGAGATAAATGGCATTATCAAAAATGCATCTAATTAAAAATACATCTTATAAATCTGCTTTGATGTTAATTATTTATTAAAATGTGTAATACATATAGCTTCTCTCATCAATCATTAACTAATAATGATTGTTATCTAGTGAACAAGTAATACAGAAAAAAATTTTTTTATGATTACAGGAACTTTTAAATGTAATTGCTATTTACATATATTTTTGTTATGGAGATATTTGATACCATTAAATATACTTTTAAGCATAAAATATATATTTAAATATATTAAAATATTAAAATATACATTAGGGTAATATTCTGGGAGGGATAGAAGAGGCAGACATACTGAGTTAAAGGTGGAAAAATGATACAAGTTCTTACTATAAAAGAAGAACAGGTTCGTGTATTTTTTAAAAGCATGATGATAGTTACCAAATTGCTATGGAATTCAGATTCAACTGCATATATTTCAAAGAGATATGTAACAATTTTGTTTTCACATGCTAATATATACAGTACTCCAGAAATTCTATCCTTTGCCATTACTTAGACGTAAAATAAAAAATTTTAGACATCAGCTGAAAAATACACAATAGTGTACATAGTTTTAATACATTCTTTCAGAAGTATAAGAGGGAAAGACTTTCTTTCCTCCTGAGGAACTCTACTGATGAAGAGTTTGACAATAAAAAAAGTGAAACTCATTAGTGATCAGAGAGAATAAACAAGAGGCCACTTTAAAACCATCATACCGGCAAAATTAGAACATTACTGAGAACTAAGTGTTGGCCGTGATGTAGAGAAACTGGGATCTTAGGTCACAACCTTTGTCAAGTGGTCAGGGCAGCTGATCCAGAGAGCAACTTGGCAGTACTTATTCAAATTAAATAGGCAGATACATTAGGACCCAGCAATCCTATTCTTGGATATATATCCCAGAAATATTCCCAAAGGAAACATGTATGAAGATGTTCATGACAGGATTATTTATGATAGCAAGGATTTGAAGACAATCTAGGTGTCTGTCCCTGGGGAATAGATAAGTGAGCTTTGGCAGATGCATACTATGGAATACTAACAGAAGTTGGAAGCAGCAAACAAGATAGATGTCTACACATAAGTATGGGTGGATCTTTAAAACAGTGAAGAAATTAAGAAAAGGAGGAATGTCTATAACACTCTATCAAATACATAAACAAAAACCACATACACACTCTCATGTAACAAAAAGACCTAAGACTATACTTTCAGGGATCATTTCTACAGTTTGTTACAAAAAGACCAAGGAGCTCTTCCAGAATAAAGACTAAAGAGACATAACTAAATGCAATGAAAACTGGATTGGAGGGAAAAGTTATAAAAGAACATTGCTGGGACAATTGATAAAATTTGAATATGATTGTATATTGATGATAGAGGTATATCAATGTTAAATTTTCTAATTTGATCATTGTACTGTGGTTATATAAGAGATTATCTTTTCTCCTTAGGAAATAGATACGAAATATTTGGGAATAAGAGAAATGCCTACAACTCACTCTAAAATAGTTAATTAAAAATTCATGTGCATATAGAGAAAGAGAGAAAGCAAATGTTACAAAATATTGACTACTGACTCTGAGTGAAGGGCACATGGCAAATCTTTTTTATCATATCACTATTTCAATAATTTTCAACTTAAAAAGTTAAAAATGAACACATACATGTGCAAAACATTCAATATTCTTTTAAATTTCTTTTTTCTTTTAAGATTTTATTTATTTATTTTTAGACAGAGGGGAAGGGAGGGAGAAAGAGAGGGAAAGAAACATCAATGTGTGGTTGCCTCTCACGCTCCCCACACTGGGGAACCTGGCCTGCAACTCAGGCATGTGCCCTGACTGGGAATCAAACCAGCAACCCTCTGCTTCGTAGTCCAGCACTCAATCCACTGAGTCACACCAGCCAGGGCCAACATTCAATATTTTATAGGGATATATATGGACTCAAAGTTATTAGAGTAGTTATCTATGGGAGTGAACAAATGGGAGTGAGAAATGTACATATAGAAATAAATACATAAATGTATATATTAAATCAGAAGGCTCCTTACTGGGACTCATAATGATGTTGCGCCAAGGACTAAGATTGGATAGATGGATGGATGGATGGATGGAGTAAAGTAAACTCAACTCTCTTCTCTTGAGTTAGTTTTTTAAAAAAGAACAATAACAACAGAGAGTTTGGTCAACCTGGGGCCCACTCTGACAAGTGGACAGCGGTAGCAAGAGAACACGCTGATGGTTGGTTTTATGTGCTTAATAAAACATTTCAGATTACATAAAGGCAATGATTCTTGTTCGTGGAGGGTTTCAGGAACACAGTGAGAGAGAAAGATGAGGGGGAAGTTAGGAAAGACAGTCCTCTGTTGTGATTTCCCACTTTACACTGGGTACACCAAGTCTGCAAAGCTTGCTCTTTACCCAGGCTCTCTCTCAGGATAGCTCTAAGAAATGGGGTAACATTGCCCCCTGGGTAAAGAGCAGATTTACTTACTGCAGCGGTCTCCATTTACCTGTGGTTTGGTCACCCGTGGTCAGCCACAATCCAAAAATATTACAGAGAAAATTCCAGAAAGAAGCAGTTCATAAGTTTTAAATTCTGAGTACTGCAATGAAATCTTGCCCCATCCTGCTGTGTCCCACCCTAGACGTGAACAAACCTCTGCACCATGTATCCACACTGTATACACTAACCCCCAAATGATCAGTTAATAGCCATCTTGGCTATTAGATCAACTATGTATCACGATATGGCAGTGCTTGTGTTCAAGTAACCCTTACTTTATTGTTATAATTGTTCTATTTTATTGTTACCTATTATCTCACTGTGTCTAATCTATAAATTAAAGATTATCATACGTATACATATAGATAAGCAAAAAAACATACTGTATATAGGGTGCAGTACTAGCCACAGTTTCAGGCATCCACTGGGGCCTTGGAACAGAGCCCCTGCGGATAAGGGGGGACTACTGTACCTGCTATAAAAGTGGAAGATTCCCCAAAGTCAATCTTTCTCAGTTTCTTTTTTTTTTAAGATTTTATTTATTTATTTTTAGAGAGAGAGGGGAAGGGAGGGAGAAAGAGAGGGAGAGAAACAGCAATGTATGGTTGCCTCTCACATGGCCCTCACTGGGGACCTGGCCTGCAACCAAGGCATGTGCCCTGACTGGGAATCAAACCAGGACCCTTTGGTTCCCAGCCCGCGCTCAATCCACTGAGCTACACCAGCCAGGGCCAATCTTTCTCAGTTTTGATGAAAACCTAGCGCACATGCAGTGTCGGTATTGTGTTGTCTCTGTGGGGCCGAGAGGGACCAAAATCTATTGGCTGATGCTTATGCTGCTTGCTGTAGAGTTAAGTGTAAAATCCTTTGTCTCTGACCCAGGAACCTCATACATTTTGACAGCATCCATGCAACAGTAATAGGCTAATTTAGCTTATAAGTAGAGTAAAATCAAATCTCAAATCCAATCAGAGAAGATGACAGTTGATTAGGATAACATCCCCAAATATGAAAAGCTAAGTAATCTTTAAAGCAATGTACTTCAAATTAGCCTTAATTCTTCAGAAAATGAAGCCCAAATTCTCAATAATATCTATTATAACACTGTAAGCTTTTTGTTTTATTGCCTTCCCTTAAAATAAATTGTATGCTGAAGATTTTCAACTAAACCTCCCAGTGGACATTTCCCATTTCTTCTCTCTTAGTATTTCTGTTCCTATCTCAAAAGTTTAACGGGTACTTCTTATTTCTACATTGGTCAGTAAATCAATTTCCCCCCTTTTCCTCTAGATAGCACCCAAAAGCAATAAGAAAAAAACCCATAAAACACAATATCATAATGTATGTGGAAGGATGACGGAATGCATGAAAATCCAACAAATGCAGAAAGACTCAGAGAATAACAACAGTAACTGAGGATCTCAGCCCAAAGGACCAGAGTATGTTCCTCCGCAGTTCAGCGCAATGACCCGAGGGGCACAGCCAACACCTCCTACGAGCATTGGTATGAGGGGCAACTGCGGGAATACACTCCCCGGTTCCAGTGCTCAGAAGAGTAGACGGGGCTGACTGCAGGAAACGTGTCTGCAGGAAAGCAGTCTGTCAGTGAGGAAAGGTGAGAGATTCTACCTGCCTGGCAGTTTTGTAAAGAAATACAGGGTGAAAACACTTGAATCACATCCAATACTGTTTATCACTAATAAGTTCTTGCTGAGAAAGTAGCTCTGGCCTTTACCTAACATTACCTTCTATAAATAATTTGTCCAGAAAAATCCAACTCATTCAAAGATGTGTGATTCAAAAGAAACAAGAAATAGATCTACAAGTATGTTACATTAGAAAAACACACAAGTAAATGCAGATGAATATGGACACAGCGGAAAAACAATGTTGCTGCAGATAAGATCAAAACTGGACACACTAATCTGAACAAACTGGTGAAGATACCATTTTATAGAAACAAGAACTTCATGCAGAGATACAAGCAATCGGGAGATGTGGCATGAAAGGAGATGAAAACATGGACTGTCAGAGGAAGGAAGTGGAGGAAGAGGGCATGTTGAGGTGTCAAAAGAACAAAATGAGGTGACTGCTGAAAACATTTCTCACAGGAGCGAACAAAGCAAGCAAAATCAAGAGGATAAAGAGTTTTAAAGGATCAAAGTAAAGGAATCCAACATAGGAATCACTATTGTCCCCAAAGAAAAGAAATAACATAATGAAACAGACAGAAAAGCCATTTAAAAATTCATGAAAATTTTTAAGAAATAAAAATGGCTAAAATCTGGTCAAAGTGCACCAGACTGCGACCTAAGAAAAACTGACACAGAATGAATCCACACGAGGTGCATCCTAGTAAACTTGCCGGACTTCAAAAACAAGACATATTGTGGGCAATTGGGGCAAAAGAACAAATTATCTAATAGTAAAACAGTCAAATTCGCCTCAGATTTCTACATGGTGACATTTAATACCAGCACACCATGGAGTGATGCCTAGCAAGAATCTTGAATTCAGCCAAATTGAGTATTAAAGCATCTTGAACAAGAACTCAAAGAATAGAGATCTCATAAATCATTCTTACAAAAAATGCTACAAGATAAACTTCAGCTTTGTTTAAAAACAACATGAAAGTTTGATGGTTTATTAACAGTATTTGAGTTTTATAGCAGGCAAGGCATATAACACAAGTGAAACTGGTCACTAGTCCAATTAACTCTCTTTTCATAATTCTTAATTATATTTCATTTGTTTTTTTGTTTTCATGGTGAATTTTTAGTCTCTTACATAATATATATGTTATATGATACATATTCAGAGAATAATACACATATTTACATATTAAAGAATGATAAAGCAAACCTGTTATCTCTACCAAATTTATGAAATGGAACATTTTCAGAATAATAAAAGCCTGTCTCTTGTGTTCATCATAATCATATTTTTCTTTCTCCCTGAGAGAGAATGATTATCCTGACTTTTGTAGTAATCATTCCTCTCACTACCTGTTATAAAACTATGGTAATTAAAACAATATAATATTGGCAAATGGAATGTTTGAAAATAACAAAAATAAAAGCCCTAACAGAAACATGGGATATTAATATTTGTTAAATCCAAATACTCTGCATATAGATGTGTGTTATAATGCACACACAGATACACACATGTGCAAAATATTTTAAAGCAAAACTTTTTAAAATGTCTATATAGTTAATAGCATGTATCAAATATATACAGAATACTTTGTTCTAAAACTTAGCAACTGAATTTTCCTCTCTGACCAATGATGCAAGAAAGCTGAGTTGGTTTTTTAAATTGAAAATTTTTTAATTCTAAAGTTTTAAAGCTGATTTTTGAGATCTTGAAACATTTTGATCCAGAAATAATGGTATAAGTTGTTATTATATCTCAAGGATAGCCTCCACAAAAAGCCTATTTATCCTATCTTACAGACTAAATCTTTGCCTCTGAAATGAAAAATAGTAGATGACAACACTATTGGAATTAACAATTAAACAACTGAAATATATTTAACGTTTTTCCTGCAGAACTAATAGTACTTAGGGAAAGGTAGTTTTAATAAAGGATGAGATAAATGAAAATTACTGAAGGACTTGTATTATCAAAAAGTTCTACAGGTAAATGTTCTCATTGTGTTAAGTCTAAATTTAAAATTTTGTGCTTTTCTTATTTTCCTTCATAAAGATATATACCATGACCAGTATATAACTCAGCCTAGCAGTTTTGCTTTTTGTTTTCCGTCAAGAATGAGAGTTAGGTGTTATTAAAGTAATTGATCAAGAACTAGAAAATTGATCAAGAATAGGAAAAGAGTTAAATGAACAAAAAGGATGTGTTCTTTCAGGATAGGAGATCGGTCTTCATTGTCACTGTATCCACAACACACTCTATGTTAGGTAAATAGAGCAGGTGCTCATTGAATCTTAGGAATCAAACTGTGCATGAGTGAAAGACTACCTATTGACAAACTGTAAAACAAGACAAAATTTGGAAAGCATCATATGTGTATGCTTCCTTTGATGATGAATAATGTAATAAAATATAAAATCATATAAGTAATAAAAGGGGGAGGAGGGGAGTTTAGATAAAAATAAATGGCATTGCCACTCAAAGACAAGGTAGTTGCTATATACACTAAAAATTCGTTCAATAAAGGTTACACATTATATTAAGCTTCTGTGAGGGACTTACAAGCACAAACTGGCAGTTACAAAATAGGCACAGGATGTAAATAAAGTGCAGCACAGGGAATACAGGCAATAATGTAACTGGGTTTGGTGCCAGGCAGGTACCACACTTACGGGGGATGGATCACTTCGTAAGTTATGTAAATGCTGAATTGCTATGCTGTACACCTGAAACTGATATAATATCAACTATAGTTGAAAACATTTTTAAACTTTCTTAAATTTATGCTCTGTGGCTCAGAATCTTATCATATGCATCAATCTACTGACACATGTGCTTTTCCGAAATATTTTTCTATAGTATATTAATTTTCTATAAAAATGATATTTTCCTTTGAAACTATGTTTAACAAAACAAAATCTCCTTACATACATATATGAAGAGACACATATAAGGAAAGAATTCCTTATGTTATTTTATTTTAAGGATATATTAAAGCAGCTCATTGGTGATTATATTCTACATTATTTAACCATGTATTATATGACCACTTACTGCAAAAGTAATATAATGTAGTTTATGTTACAAAATAATAGCTTATACTTGATTGTGGTATACAATGCTTATTTATTCTTTTGGAAGATTTAAAAAAAGAGGAACACAGACTACTGAGTATACATGTAATGGCATTTAGTCTAGAGATTCTTTTTCAAATCAACAGATGTTTTCAAACCCAACAGAAGATCTGTAGAGCTAAGAAAAATCTTAAATGCCCAATTCATCCTTTTCATCTAAGCAATCAACTTTATCGTGTCACTAATATGTCAACATCATTTTTTCTTAAACAATCATGGTATTTCAACATTGCCTTGCATTTTGTTAAACAATCATAAGTACGCAGAGCATGTACTTTTAAATTCGGCCCCTACAGGAAAAAATAGATGCTTACTCAGTTCTTCTATATGACAACACGTATAGAATTAAAGAATAGTTTCTTAATGTCTTAAAGTTATTAAATTTCTCTTTTAAAAAAAGAAACTTTAAAAGCGATGACATAGTCTACATTGTGACAACTATAAAGTCTCAAAACTAAGCCTTCTCATTGTAGCAGAAAAAAATATAAGGGGATAAAGGGACATCTTTCTTAAAAATCACTTTTCATTTGTAATCTCTTTGATCTGTTCTTATTCATAACTGATCTTGGCTATGAATCACTTGTTATAATAAAGCAAAGACAAAATTTAATGGATGTACAGAGCCTTCTATACCCACATCTGGCAAACATTTTTAGATTTAATAGTTATCCAATAGGATAGTTATTATAATTTGCTCATGTGTTTTCTAAAACAGAATTTGGGACTCAGTTCTACTTTTGGACTTTATATACAATTGACTAAACTAAGTGAACTCAAGATTTTGGACTCGTTTAGGAAGATATTTAATGAGGATGGGGGGTACCTAACAGAATCTAGACTCTATGCCACCTGCATAAATCAACTTCACATTTAGTATGTCAGTGAAATAACTGCAAAAAAAATTACATGTTTCTACTACTATTTTACACTCTTGCTCCCTCATCTAACTGTAAAGATGGCAGGGACCAGAGGAAACTGAGTATTAGAAATATACTAAGGTTTTGGATGTGTGGAATAATCATGGCAAAGATAGGGAAGGTAGCTGGAACAGGGAAACTTTTGCCATTATAACCTCCCTTGTATTATGAACAAAATGTAACTGAATAGCTTATGACAGCTGAAATTCATATCAACCAATTAGTACAATGGTATTTGCCTACAAATCTATTTCTTTGTTTTTCCAGCATAATGAAGGGAATGACTTAGCAAAGCTACTAATATTGATAGTAACTAAATTCTACTTATGTAGGTTTATTATTTTTATAACACATATACACATCCATGGACTCACTGTATTTTATAATTCGAAATACTTAATTCAGTAATGATTTCACTGGACTTATCTCATTTTTGTCATTAATGCATATCATGGCAAAGGCTGAATTATTGAAATAATTTGATTGTTATAGTTTATTATAATAACTTATGTAATAAAGTCTTTGTTATTATCATTGTTTTAGCTACTTTGGGAACATGTCTACATATGACACTGCCTGTATATGAAAATGTACATTGTATATATAATATATATGCATGTGTATGTATGTGAATGTACGTGTGTATGTGGACAGATAAGTAATTTTGGCATCTTACTGGTTTTGATCAAAATGTTATATTTATAAAAAGATAATAATGGAATAACATTTGTAATAACAGCAATTTGTTATAATTTGAAAAATATAAAATTTCATCATGAATTCACAAAATACAATATGAATGGAGAGAAATAAGAAAATAATATTATCATGCATGGTATAACTAGTTTGGGAAAATAACAAAGGCACTATATAGCTCTGAAGTTTAATCAACTGAGGAGTGAAATGCTTCAGTCATGTTCCATTGACTAAAAATGTTTTCATCCCAGAAAAAAAAAGTTCATTTGCTTCTTCCACAGGGTATAAAGCTTTAAAAGAACCACACATTTCATTTTAGTTAGAGCTTACAATATAAACATTCAACACTCACTCATTCATTAACAATTATTGACACAATACCTATTACATCACATTAAAGGACTATTCACCTCAGTGCCTAATATCCAATACATCATGTCTGGTTTTAAATTAAAAAATGGCCAGGCATGCTGAAACACAATTAAAAAAGACAAAACAAGCATCAAAACTAGACTCAACTATGACACAAATTATGGAATTAACAGAGAATTTAAAATTGTTATGATTAACATGGGAAGAGCTCTGATGGAAAAAAGTAGAAAATATGCAAGAGCAGGTACATAAGGTAGGCAGAAAGAAGAAAACTATGAGACAAAAATGAAAAGAAAATGCTAGAAATAAAAAATTATAAGATAATTATAAAATGCCTTGATGGTATCAGCAATAGACTGGCCTCACTAGAAAATAATCAGTGAGCTTGATAATAGGTCAACAGAACCTTCCCAAACTAAAATGCAGAGAGAAAAAATGAAAAGAAAAAAAACCCCAGCATCAACATTCATAAACTCTGGGGCAATATCTGAAGGTATACAAACATGTAAATTGAGTATCAGAAGTAGGATAAAGAATTATCCTAATACCAAAATCATATGAACATATTACAAAAAATAAAAATAAAGGCCAGTATCTCTCATGAAACGATCCTCAATAAAATACCAGCAAATCGAACCCAACAATATATAAAAAGAACGAATCACCACAACCATGTCTCCTGTGTGAAAGTCACATCTGATGCTCCTTCTAAAGTAAACTACGTAAAATGAAACTCTGAACATGGCATCTATATTCAAAATTACTCAGTACTTTCCACTGTCCTAAGAGATAACAGATATATAACTAAATGAAATTAGAAAAATGATGCGTGGAAGAAATGAGAAGTTCAACAAAAAAATAGAGACCATACAAAGACTGAAGAATTCAATAAAGAGCTTCAATGACAGGCTTAACGAAGCAGAAGAAAAAACCAGCAAACCCAAAGACAATCAATTGAAATTATCCCTTCAGAGAAGCAAAAAAAAAAAAGCAAAGAAAGCTTATGTGAATTTCACAATTCCATTTAAAAATTATTTATGCATTATTAGAGTCTCAGGAAGAGAAGGGGAGAAGAAAAAGGCAACAAGCTTATTTATAAAAAGAACGCCTGAAAATTTTCCAAATCTAGGGAGAGATGTGGACATCTAAGTTCATGAAGCTAATAGGTACCCACATTGTTTCAACTCCAATATATCTACTTCGAGGCAAATTAAAATAAAACTGCCTAAAATCAAAGACAAAGAGGAAGTTAAAAGCAGCAAGAAAGAAAAAAATTCCTCATATACAAGAGAACTTTCAGAGACTATAAGCAGATTTCTTTGCAGAAACCTTTCATTCATGAGAAAGTAGGATTTATTTCAGGTACTGAAAGAAAAAAAACTTTTAAAAAAGACTATGCTTATTTTTTTTAGAGAGAAAGGAAAGGAGGGAGAAAGAAGGGAAAAGAAACATCAACCGGTTGCTTCTTGCCCGCACTTTGACCGAACACCGAAATCACAACCCAGGCGCGTGCCCTGAGCAGGAATCTAATGGCCACCTTTCACTTTGTGGGATGATGTCCAGCCGAGCTGCATCAGTCGGGGCTGAAAGAAGAGACACTGCCAACCATGAACACTGACTCTGACCAAGCTGCCCTTCAGAAATAAAGAAGAGAGAAAGACTTCTGTAGACCAAAAGCAGCGGAGGGAGTTCACCACCACTAGACCTGTGTTACAAGAAATTCTAAAAGGAGTTATTCAAGCTGAAAGGAAAGAATGCCAATAAGTAGCATGAAAATAGAAAACACACTGGTAAAAGCAAGTATTAAGTCAAATTAAGAATATTACAATATTGTAATATGGAGGTATGTCAATTATTTAAGTCTAGTATAAAAGTTAACAAATAAAATATAATTATAAAAATAACTAAAGTTAAAATAATTTGTCAGTTGACAAACAATATAAAAATTATGACATCTAAAATGTAAAATGTTGGGGAGAGTAAAATGTAAAGTTTTTATATACAATTGAAATTAAGTTGCTATCAAGTTACAATATACTGTTATGTCTACAGTATGTTTTATGTAGGGCTCATGGTAACCACCAAGCAAAAATCTACAGTAGCTACACAAAAGATAAAGAGAAAGCTTTCAAAGCATACTACCACAGAAAATCATTAGTTCACAAAGACAGCAACGAGGAATAAACAAACACAGGAACTACCACAGCCAGAAAACAATTGATTAAATAACATTACTAAGTACTAACCTGTCAATAAATACTTTAAATGTAAATGGACTAAATTCTCTAATCAAAAGACATATAGTGGCTAAATGGATTTGTAAAAAAATAAGACTCAACTATACACTGCCTACAAGAGACTGACCTCAACCTTAAGATGCATATAGGCTCAAAGTGAAAGAATGGAAAAAGATAATCCATGAAAGTGTAAACCAAAAAAAAAAAAAAAAAAAGGTGCTCTGGCTGGTATGGCTCAGTTGGTGGGAGCATGGTCCCATAACTGAAGGGCTGTGGGTTTGATTCCCAGTCAGGATAGACAGGAGGCAATCAATCAGTGCTGGATGTCCTGGCTCAGATGTCCTCATTGGTTAAATTCTATCAAACATTTAATAAAGAAATAATACCCACCTAATGTATACATACTCTTCCAGAAACTCAAACATTTCCTAATTCAATTTATAACACTGACTTTATTCTGATACCCAAACTAGACAAAGATATTAAAGGAAAAGTACAAATCAACTAATTTTTCTAAACAAATTGTACTGAAATAGCTGGATATTCATGAAGATAAAAAAGCCCTCAACCTTTACCCCACACCATGCAAAAAAACAAAAAAAAACCAAAAAAACAGCATAACCCAAAATTCATTATACATTTTAATATAAAAGCTAAAAATATAAATCCTCTAGACAGAAAAAGAAAAGAATATTTTCATAATCTTGAAGTAGATTACAAAAAAACACAAATCATAAAAGAAAAAATTTTAAATTAGACTTCATTGAAATTCTGTGCTACACAAGGCACCATTAAAAAAAGAATGGCAAGCAACAGGCTTGGAGAAAATACTCATATTATGTACATATATATTAACAACTTTTACCCAGAATATATACTATGGGTAAGTCTTATAAGTTAATAAGAAGAGAACAACTCAGTTTTTTTTTAAGAAATCAAAAAAGGAGTCAAAAAAGGATTTGAATAGATATTCAAAGAAGATAATAAATGATAAATAAGCTCATGAAGAGATGTTCATTGTCACTATCATCATTAATTTAGCAGAAAATAATCAACTAATTAAATCCACAATGAGATACGGCTAAAGTGCATGATAATGACTAAAATCACAACTACTTTACAATAACAGATGTTGGCAGGAATCTGAGGTAATAGGAATGTTCTTAGATTGCTTGTGGGAACACAAACTGGTGTATAGCCACTTTGAAAAGCAGTTTGTTTATGGTAAAGTGAAACTAACACACATCACACTACCAGCGGTATCACCCAAGAGAAATAAAAGCCAGTCTCCACGCAAATACTTGTTCGTGGATGTTCACAGAAGTCCTATTCATAATAGCCCAAACTAGACACAACCAAAATTGGGGTATGTGCTATTGTGATATGAACTACTATTCAGAAAAAAACAAAAACTACTGACATACACAACATGGACGAATCTCAAAAACATGGTGCACAGGGAAAGAACCTAGACGCAAAAGAGCACCCGTTATGTAAGTTTTATTTAAATGAAACTATAAAAAGACAAGTCTAATTTGTAATGATAGAAGGTTGATCTGTGGTTCCCTGGCGCCAGGTAAAGAAGGAGCAGGGTGACTGACTGTAAGGGGAAGACGGGGACTTTTTAGGTAATGTTAAAGTTGGTATCTTGATTGTGGCAGTTACATCTTTGTATACATTTGCCACAGTTCATTGAACTGTATATGAACTATATAAAAGCATATTTACTGTATTTAAATTATACCTAAGTAATGTTTTAAAATGTACTCATGGGAAAGCAAACTCTTCCAGGAAATACAATACTTCTTTTTTTTTTTTTTAAGATTTTTTTATTTATTTTATTTTTAGAGAGTGGGGAAGGGAGGGAGAAAGAGAGAGAGGAAAACAGCAATGTATGGTTGCTTCTCATATGGCCCTCACGGGGACCTGGCCCGCAACCCAGGCATGTGCCCTGACTGGGAATCGAACTGGGACTGCTTGGTTCCCAGCCCGTGCTCAATCTACTGAGCTACACCAGCCAGGGCGAAATACAATACTTCTTAACTCATTCTGTAAGACTAACATTATTTTGACACCAAAACTAGATGAAGGTATTAAAAGTTCCAAATACCTTGGTGTATGTTTATTATTAGCCTTCTATCATGAAAGCACAGCACTGTTCAAGCATTTAAAAACACAGGTACTTTCAGCAGAAAAAGGGAAATTTGGGTGAAATAAAACAGTAATGGGAGTTTCCTAACACATGTAATTTAATTTACAATTTTATCCTAAAGTCTTGCCACATTTCTCCTTTAAAAAAAAAAATCATCTCCTAGCCAGTCCTCAATAGAAAGAGTATCCCTACTGGTAAAACCAAGCACTGGCATTTATTTCCAAAATTAAGACCAATATACCCTGGCAGCTTCCAATACAACTTTTAATACTTCTTTAAATTTTCTCAAAATCAGATTTATAGTTCACTCAATCACTATTAATTGAGAAATGAGTTGTCACATCTAAAAGACTTATGGCCTTTGGACCTATTCTTATTTGAAAAAGAAATTAGACATGCGCAATGGTAGAGAGAGTAGCATAAGGAACTCCCACCACACATCCTGAAGATTATAAAACTTAACATGTTGTTATTCTTGCTCAATCTTTCTCTTTTTCCCTTTCTTTTAAAAGTGACTCTCAGCTGTCCTGTCACTTCAGTCTACTTCAATGTGCATCCCTTAAAAATATTAATATTTTTAACAGGTCTCTTTAAGATTATTTTTGTACAACGTAGATACATTAGATGGTTTTCTCAACATAACTAGAGGTCTAGTTGAATTCTCCACACCCCTCTTCAACACCATAATTTTTCAACTTCTGAAACGTATGGCAACTACATAATAAATGAAAAAATCTTTCAAAGAACTTTTTTTCTATATGGTTTCATTAAACGCCTTTGGCTTACAACCTACATTAAAGCTATACCTGTCATTTAAAAATAGCATAAACCTCAATTTTTCATTTGACAAAAAAACTAACTTATTTTCACAAAGGTGTAGAAAAAAATAAAACTGGCCCAGCCAAAGAAAAAAGTTATCCTATAGCTGCTTAAAATGGATATTATATCCCTACACAAGCATATACTTGGTACAAAACCCTATTCTATACAATTTTTTAAAATGTAGACAATATTCACAGTCTAAGACTCAGTAGAAACGCTTTTTAGTAATTTATGGTCCAATATTCTTCACTGTGATAAAACTGCAGACATCATCATACCACATCTTACTAAACAATACGAGTTACACAAGTTCACTGTACTTTATCTGAAACGTAAACTTGATTTGTTCATCATGGCTATTGCTTTGTTTCAGGAAGAACAGAAAGCACCAAAGCACAGTATTTTAATAACATGGATTGTGCTAGATTCCTCAAAGCTAAACCCTAAGGTCTTAGAAGCAAGTAAAGGGCTCTTTATCCATGAAATGGATTTTCCCTAACTGACCAAATAACACTTTGACATATTGAAAAAGATAACATGTTGAACACATCCTGCTTAGTTGTCTGGAGAAAAGGGTGACAGATACATAGTAATCAACTGGACATAGAAAGACAGCTGATTTCTAGTCTGTCAAATAACATTTTTTGAATGGAAACATGTCTTCTGGCTTTCATTATAAAGCATTTTGTGGATCTCCCCCACCCCATTTTTAACACTCCCACTATCCAACAAGAATTAGCAGTGAAATAAAGTTATCCCAAGGAACATAAATCTTAAGAGGTACATTCTACTTCTTTCCCAATTCTACATATGGTATAAACCATTCACCTCAGGGAAAACTAAAAAGAATTACCCATTAGGCTAACAACACCAACAAAAGTCTAGAGAGCCTGAGAGTAAGTCAGTTAGAATCTTATTAAAAGATACAGAGATAAATCCTCACATCGCCTATATAAGTACATACAAGAAGAGAACTTGCAATGCATACAATGGCATTGACTAACTTGTAACTGCATGAAGTAACAGTGCTCTCATACAGACATCATTCATCCATGCTACGTTACTTGTCCCGACCTTCAGCTTCATGGAATCTAACAGCACCTATTACATTCGGTCTGGTTGCATAAGATTACGACAGTCATTAATGAGCTAAATTTTTTAGCACATTGATGATAAACTGACTGCCTGAAAGGACTTTTCCCTTTCGTTCCCTTGCTATTTATTGCAATGGAAACTAGAATACCAATATTTTTAGGACTTTATTAAAAGTGTAATACTGATTTTTCCCCATGTCTGAAGCAATTCAGGTTTGAAACTTTCCAGTTAATTGAAATCACACATAAATCAATACGAATTTGGAAAATTTTTAATTGCAATTTTCCAAATAATGCAACAGACTGACCCAATTTTACTCTCCTTTTAAAAAAAAAGCTGACCTACAAATTTATCTCAGGAATGATCTCTGAGGCAAGTGTATAATAAACATTCATTTTTATTTGTTCTTTACCCCCTCCACTCATTCTCTACAAAAAAAAAAAAGCAGGCTGTAAAACTTAAATCATACAAATGTCAGGAGTTCTTGCAAATAGGCTGCTTGTTTGATTTAAAAATGTTTGACTCTCCTTTTAAAGTTTTCAAACTTCTCTCCCTCCACACGAGCAGGCCTGTTGTTTGAAGTAAAGAAAGTAAGGCTTTTATTACCTTGGAGGGGGTGTGGGATGCGGGGGGCGGGAGGGCGAAGGAGGAAAGGACATAGGACAATTTTTGGCCAAATCTGTTTGAAACAAATATTAAAACTCTAGATCCTCCTAAAGTAGTAAGGATGATATCTCACTACTCTTGTGACACCAGTTTCTTTTCAAAAACATACAAGTACACCTGAAAACATAAATTACATAGGAATCATAGCACAATCTTTATTCCTAGAAGAAGATATGCTCACAAACTATATGAAGAGTGAAAACAGAAAGTAAGTTTTATGGAAGTGGTGTCAATGATGATTTTATAATACACAGGAGTTATCACTTGAGGAAAAGAAAGATCATTTCAACAATTTCACTTTGAGGAACCAAGTGTTGAGCAGACCACTCTGAAGCCAAATTATTTCAAATGGACATATATCACCAAACTTAAGTGTGATGTATTCACCGCTCTCAGGACACTAGTCATGAATCAGAAAGCTTATTTAACAAGTTTCCAGTTCTTAAGATGATTTATCCCAATACCCTAAATGATAACATTCTCTACTGAAACCAGACAAAAAGGCAGTAAAATATGGTTAAGCGCATGCGTTCCACACAGTAGTTATGAGTTGCTCAAAAGAATGGAGTTCTACAATTTATTTTGATTTTCTTAAACTCACTCACTTGTGACCAATCTCATGTGCAATGGTAAAAGCTGAACCCAGGCCGATGTCTTCATTAATGCTGCAGCTCCTTTCAGGCTCGCACATTCCAGCCACAGAGGCCAAGCCTGAATAAACAGAAGGAGACACAAAGGGTCAAGCCAAGGTGTTTCAGTCTTAAAAAGCCCATACTTATAAATGCCTGGATTCTTTTTAATAACCTCCATGCACAGAAGGAGCAGTTGGCAAAAGGTTAACTTTCTAGTCATTTGCAAAATCACTGGGGGGAGTTTCACTTTGCCGGCTAGACATTAATATTTTTTGAACTGCAGTCAGTGCTGGAAAATGTCTAGACTAGGGGTTAGATTTATAAATTTTACTTCTGGTAACTTGGGACCACCTAGTAACTTGAGCCAGAAGAGGGAATTCAAGAAAGCATTTCTATTTTAACATTCTTTAGGCTGCAGAAAGCAAAATATATCCACATTATTTTTCTAAAGAGATCTGTTTAAGTTTAGTGGGTTCATAAAAATATACAAGCAACTTTTTAGTTACTAAAAAAAGGGAATCCCAAATGGTTTTTTGAAATGACATTTTTATAAAAACAAAAATGAATGATGCAAAAGAGGAAAATGAGAAATGTTAAAGATAGGAGGTTGTTGCATATGTTTAATCTTTTGAAATTAGTCCTGATAGTGATGCAACAACTTATTTAAGTGTTTTCATGGTAGGAAAGTCATTCACACATCCAGTGTGCTTCTGCTCCCATCCCCCTTCAATGCACTAGAGTTTTACTAATAAAGAAAAACTATGGTGTTAATTCGCTGATTCTAGTGAAATGTTATGTTACTCAAAGTATTCTTCCCTTGGGAATTTTAGTATGTAAAAGCTTTAATATTTACTTCCAAATGAATATCATGCTCTGTGAATTAGTACATAACTTTAAAACAGGGCTTAGAAAAAGTAACTTTCGTGCAAAAGATAGAATGTAGTGTGTTACAAGGAGACACACACCCAGTCGTACTCCACACACACAGGAACGGACGTTATTTGGAGGAAATTGAAGGAAAAGCAGGAAAAACTTTTGATATGTTTGTAGTCTACTATCATCACCTACATATTAATAATTGTCTTCACGACAGAAGTGATGTTCATCTAATTCAATGCATATTTATTGAGTGCAATAAACAATGTTCTGTGCTAGGAGCAATTTCCCAGTTGCACTCATTTGGACCAGTAAAAGTGATTCAGTTCATACTTGACTGACAAGAGAGCTCTAGAAATTGTTTCTCTGGATCTTCCGTTATAAAATATCCACATACTAACCACATTGGAAGAGAGATGAGGTTAGTGCTGGATCTGCTAAGAGATTGTTTACTTTTCCTGCTGTTTTATATGGAAGAGGCAGGGGTTGGAGAAGAGGTTCGTTTCTGCCTCACAGACTTATTATAAACACCAGCGTCACCCTTGTCCTGCCCTTCCCTTCGCTCAGAAGTCTGTGGGTCTGAAGAAGAGCATATAAAAAGAGGGACTAGCTGGGGCAAGGCGGCTTAACATTTTTGGTTAATTAAAAATATTCAATAAATGTTACTTTCAAACTCCACGGAGAGAAAGAGAATGAGAAAGGGAGAGCAAGAGAGACGGAAAACAAAAAACCAAAGTTTGCCATATGTTAAATGGCTTTAAGCTACTGGGTTCAAGAGGGTCCATGACATGGGAAGAAAAAGCCACTTGAAACAATTTGTATTTTGAGCTTTAGAAAATTGGGTTTAAAAATATTAATAAGAATAATTATTGTTAAATTAACATTCCTTACATTTCCCTGAATATGTTATTCCACCGGTTAGGGTTTTGTTTGCTGTTGTTTGGTATGTGCCATGCAGCTGTATTTTTAACTGAGAATTTTCAATCACTCCCCAAGGTGTATTTATTTGTAAGCACCGATGTACCTTTGTAAGCACCGATGTACCTTTGTATCTGATATAAATTGTTAGCTCTATTAAAAGAACAATTTAAGAAAGGGCATATTTGGGAAATAACTAATACTTGTTAAAAATATAAAGGTAAACCTTCACTGAAATAAAAGAATACTTTAGACGCTAATGTATTTTCACAACCCCCCACCATTTTCTGTATTCCTATAAAACTGAAGCTGTCGAAGTTCGTATGTGTGACTGTGTTAATAGGGTTTTGGTTACTATTTGGGTCATTTGGATTTCCTCAGTTTGATGGCCACAGTTTGCACCCTTAAATCTACTTAGCCAAGTTAAAATTGGTTGTCAGAGGTACTAAGTAAGCAAGAGAATATACAAGAATCAGCACAAAAGCCAACATGAATAGAATATCCAGTCAAAAACAAAAAAAAAACTGATTAATTCCACATAAGGTCAACACATATATACATATGCAGCCCATTCAGTTTCCACTATGAGACAGTATAAAAAATAATTTACTATAATTTATTATTTGAAACTTTTACTTTGAGCTTGAAAATGCATTGACATATATCAATTCTAGAAATTAATCAACTATAAAAATTTGAACACATTATTTTGAAACATATAAAAGGAGGGTGGGGTTGAAAAATACCTCAAATCTATTTTGGCAAAAATGACAATAAAAGTACTAGGCAGTGTTATTACTAATGTGCCAATGAAGAACACATCTCAATGTAAATAATTTATCTTCACAAAGCAGAATATGATATGTATACATATATACATATATACCTATGTACATATATACATATATGCCTATATGTATATATGTGTATATATTTCCTCACAAAAGCTCTAGCTTGTACCTTCTTTGAGGCTTAGTGTCGACTGTATTTAAAATTGATTAAGCACTTAGTAAATGCTTACAGAATTTCAATAACAGAAAAGTTAAGCTAAACAGTATAACTTCCACATTAAATAATAACAGCTCATTTTTTATAATACTTCTTCACTAAACATCTTTATATTTTCTTACTTAAATGATTTTAACAGTATCCTTATAACAAAAGGGCAGATATTACTCCTACTTCATAAAGAAATTGAGTTACAAAAAAATAAATAAACTATAAAAGGTAATGCACTGAAACTGTCAAAGCCAGTCATTTGTTTCCAGCTCAAGGTCCCTTCCATTGGATTATATTGCTCTTGTTAACCCAAAACACTGCAAATAAAGCCTTTCTGATGTGAGCTCTCGGCAGAGAGCTCTTTCTGCACTATGCTTTTTAATGATCAAGCTTCTCTACCATAATACTCATCCTTGGCTAATTGGGATTTCTTCTTTGGCCATAAATCCTGATGGAAATGAGGTAGGAAAAGACTGGAAGGCAAGGTAAAATCATCAAGAGAAATTTTAATCTCTGAAGAGATGATTCACTGAACTCCCCAAGAAGTTGGGTAATACCTTTTTTCCTACTTCTACTTCAATTTGATCTTAAAAAATTCTTCTGAGGTGCATAGGAATAGATTTCACAATTATTCCTTTACAGATAAGAAAACTGAGACATCATGGAGAAACTAATGAATTCACTTTCAGTTGCTTAACTTCTGAGTCTGTAAAAAGTCTCTATGACACCAAAAGATTATCATAGAAAAAGTTGCTGTTTCTTAAAATAACTCTATTTGCTTAATAATTCAGTCTGCTTGAAAGCTACCATTTCCTCCCACTTGTATTTGCAGTTAAGTTTTAGCAGTATAAAGTTATGATCTGTAACATAATGTGATTTTTTAAAATTCTGTAATATTACAGAAATGCTTTAAAAAGTGATTTGGGGGGAGAGCATGCAAGAAATATAATCCTGTCTTCTCTACTACTGTCTGTAATATTTTACAAAATTGGTTTTTTTGTTGAGGTACTAAAAATTTCCATTAATATCTTAATTTATGGGGATATACTATTTCTACCAAACTGTACTCCCCCCAAAAATACTATTCTCTATGCCTCTTCTTTAAGTAACTCCAAAGTTGGGGGGTTTTTTCCCCTTTCCTTTCCTTGCCTAAAATTTAAAGATGCTGGTTGCTTTCATTTGCTTTCAAACTCCTTGGTATTTTTGGAAAATACATTACAGAGATGGATTCTGTGAAAATGAGTAGCAACTTTTGATTTATCATTACTGTTTGGTGATTTTTAATCATTTTCTCAGTCTTTTTAAAAAGATTTTATTATTTTTAGAGAGAGAAAAAGGGAATGAGAAAAAGAGGGAGAGAAACAGCAATGTGTGGTTGCCTCTCACATGGCCCGCACTGGGGACCTGGCCTGCAACCCAGGCATGTGCCCTGACTGGGAATCAAACTGGCAACCCTTTGGTTCGCAGCTCATGCTCAATCCACTGAGCTATCCCAGCCAGGGCCATCTTCTAAGTTGTTTTTAATCATCATTCTACTTCTGTCCTAGTAAGTGACATATATCACAAAGGTCAGGTTTAACAATTTATAGGAGTAACTTCAGACATGTCAGAAAGGAAAATGACCAAATCAATAATCAAGAGGAAAATCACTGGGCCAAAGAGACAATTTAAACTGTCTTCCCTTTATAAAGCACTTACCCAGGGTTCCACAGGGCTTATTTTTATAAGTGCAGATATCATATCTATAAAGGAGAAAAAAAAGAGAAAATTTGTAATGTGATCAAATCTGTAAAATATTTTCACATATTCATCACATTTTTTTTCTTGGAGCTCTGGTTGTCAGACCACAATCAGTGCAATTATGAGCAGCCAGCTGGAGTGTTGGCATTTTCAGCACCCTGGGGGACACCGCCGGCTGCACTACACTCACAGCTCTGGCTACAAGCCAACGGGACACCTGCCAGCAAGAAAGAAAGGTTAAAGTGGATTTTTGTAATTGCAAGTTCCATAAAACCATCTACCTTACTGTTTTGAAGCTGGAATAGCTTGTCTGCAGATTGCTACTGCTTCTACACAAAGCAAATGGGTAGCTTTTTATTCCCAATCTCTTTTGAACCTGCTGGAATATTTTCTTATTATAACCGTAGACAGTATTTTATACTTCTGGGCTACAGGCACTATTTAGTGTTTTTTCCACTTTAACATAGGTTCTTATTTAATTAAAAAAAAAAAAAACCTAGAGCAATAAAGCAATGGGAATAAAATTGATATTGCTTAGTTTTCCTACTTGTATACCAGCAATTTTCCATGGTTAAAATGCAAATATTTTAAGTGATTTTATAAACAGCTAAACAAATAACTCGCTAGGAAGCTTTCCTAACATTGGTCAGAGTTATTCTAACGCTGTGTTGCACTATAACTCAATACAAAAGATGGAGTTCATAAAATAAACTTGAATATTTTAAAATGTTACATTTAGAATGTTAAATCAATATTGATGTAAACATTTACTTTAACCATTTTAAAAATATTCTTACAAACTTATTTTTAAAACCAAAAACATAGTTTCTAACGTGAAAATAAAAATAATTTTGAAAAGACTGAATATTTTTATTTGCCTATGTTTGAGGCTAGAAATAAAAAGTTTTTTAGTTGCAGAATAAAATTTCACAAAGTGTAGGAAAGTCCAAGTTGTAAAAGTCCTTCTTTACTGTAAATAAATAACGGTTAGTTCCAATTACTAGGGGGAGGGGTTAGTAATTAATCCCCTAATCAACTCTTCATCTTTACCTTGTTCAAACTCTACAAATGTTTCCTTACATTTGAGGGAAGGGATTTCTTTTCCTCTTGTATAACTTTTCTATTTTGACCATTTATACACTCATCCTCTCTCTTCTCTCATAATTGGTAAACAGTGGATTTCACTCTCTGGTACACGACTGAATGTAAGACATGAGAGGGCACTTGGTGTATTTACCAAAGCGGCAGAAAGTACATTTCAGGTGTCACACTCAATTTATCCTGCAATCACAGTGTGCAATGCCTAGGATATTACAGAGACACAATCCATGCCAGCTGTCTTCCAGAAAATGTAAACAAAGACTTTTCATAAAGGGTAACCCAAATATAAATATTTAAGCAGAACCCATTTCCAAATCCGCAGCTTCCACATGTGCCCTTTCCCAAAACTGATCCGTCTGGGAATGCACCTGCAAGCCACCAGTTTCTTCTCTCCCCTTTTGCCTTTCACAAGAGCCCTGTTTCTACTTTACAAAAATGCATACTTCTCACCCATCCCAAACCTTGTTATGGTGTATTGCCCCCTGGGTGTGCAAGTCTACTGAGCACAATGCAAAGGGATAATTCAAGAATGCATGGATCCTGGGGGATAATCCTTAGGAGCAAAGCAGGAAAACTTGAAGGGTGTAATGCTTATTTTCTCCTGGCAAGTCTGCTTTCTACCAGTCTGTCTGACTGCTTATAAACCAGTCTAGATAGCCATCCCACGATTAGAATTCAGACATGAAATGGTTGTCCTAGAGTGTATTAGCATATTCATTTCATCTAAAAAATAAAGTCGGGCTTGTTATTGACAGACATTAAGTCTGACTTACCTAAGCAGTTTGGCAATGAAGACAGACTCAGCCAATTAGATGATATGGTGAACATTTTTCATGATTCAGTGAAATAGGCAACTCCAATGTTTTGACAAAATTTATTTAAAGCATACATACATCATAGAATATGTTTTTAAGTAGTCCTTGTAGCTACTTAAGCTTATGATTAAATAAGTATTTTACATATCAACTTTAAAATATGCAAAGTGGTATATCATTTTTCAAAGTTATTTTAGGAGGCAAATAAAGAAAAAAGTTTGAAGATCACGGACAGCTACAACTTACACGTTCACCGTGCAGCAGTCCTCTCTCACCTGCTCTCACTGCTCGCATTTCGCCTAGGCCTTTTATGTTAGATTTCTGACAAATATTATTTCATTCTGTCGTAACTACCCAAAATATCTGCATAAAGGCTAAAGCCATCAACAAATAATGCAGACTTGTAGCATCTTAGACTAAGATAATTCTGTTTGCATTTTCCTCAGTTTCCCCCAATCCTCTAAAACATACTTGCAGAATACTCGAGAGGACGATCTATTGGGAAAAACCACACCATCCCCTTTCGGCTTTTGCATTCAATTCTGTCCACACTGTATCCTTCTACATTCTTTACTCAGACACAGCAATTATTGCTTTCCATGCGTTATTTTTCATACCAAGTACTGAAGAGCAACATTTTTACATTCATTCTTTCATATGTGGTTTTGCTTGGCACCTATCATATGCCCAGGTCTAGATCCATATCCTAGAATCTAAAGATAAGTAAGTTAGCTGTGGTTTATTTAAGAAAACACCCATAGCAGGTGAGCTATAAAATAATTTGGAAAGATGATTAAATCAATGCAACAAAAAGTTAAACTGACACACAATAGAGCCATTACTCATTACCTATTATAATGATGGTCAGCGCCATAGCTGTTATATGCAAAATACTATGGAAATACAGAGGAAGGAGTGATTCCACAGTAGCAAAGTAGGACACATTCATTTAGGACAGAACATCTGAAACACACTTTTAAGACTTAGAAAGATAAAATAGAAAAGTACACGCCTGCCAGGCAGAGAACAGAATGATCAAAGCAGCGAGGTCTAGAAAGGGTAAAGCACGTGCAGGGAACTGTGAGAAGTCTAGAGAGGCTGAAACACTGACTGGACAGAGAGAAACTCGGAAAACGAATGTAGAGTCGGAGTGGTGGGGGCCGATTATTAAATATACTGAATGCCAAAACTGATTTGTTTTTTCCTACAGACAAAAGAAATTTAGAATATAGTTTGAAAAATAGAAAAAAATTAGTATGTTTATATGAGTGCCTACACAAATTAAGTTTGTATTCAGATAAAAGCCAGGGAGGATCACGGTGGATATCTAAGGAAGAGATGGGGGAATAGGGAGAGCGTAATTTTTACTTTATTGTACACATTTTTATATAATCAACATTTAGTCAGAAAAATGTTTCAGCTATGTCTATCTCTGATAATCAACACAAAAAACAATAATTAGCCTAATGAATGCTTAGTAAATGTTGGAAATGCATTTTTCATTAAAGAAAGAAATTAGTGGTGTTCCAGACTTAGAGACTGGCCAAAATATTTCAGAGGTGCTCCCCATTCTGCATGAACACATACAAGGATCCACCAAACTTTGTGGGCTGCACACTTAGGTAGAGCATCTGAGATTTGTCCCGGCTGTCCACTCATTGGTTTGGAGGGTGACGGTGCCAGACAACAAATATTAGAGTAACAGAATTTGGCCTTAAAACATGTTCATGTTCAGTGCATTTTTCATGCAAAGTGTTAGCAGAGCACCTAAATAACAGAGAGCTGGAATGTCAAGTCTACAGAACTTGGAATATGAGCTCTTTCGTACCCCCTTGTTTGTTTAATAAATATTTGTATGCCTAGTGGAATTTCACCTAAAGCTCTTCATTGTAACAGAGAGCAATGCTCACTCACCCTAGCAATGTGCCTGACCACATTAGCTTAGGTCAGAGTGAAAATGTGAAACACTAAAAATTCCTAATTGATGGAAGGAAAACGTGGTAACAGTACTAAGAAAATTAATTTATACGTGGCTATATCCGCCATGATATATCATGGTAATATACATACTTCTATAAGACTACTCTGCTTTAGGTTATTCTTAAAATCTTGAGCAGATTTTAGCCATGGATTAAAAACTTTACATAGTCTTATCCATGCATTACACAATATAAAATCAAGTTGTATTCATACCAAAATTGAGAATAACAAATCTAAAAAACCTAAGTTGTTTTTTTAAGGTAGACTTCCTCAACTATGCTGCATTTCCACTTCAATACAGAACTGATTAATACAAATATTTTCCCAAACCTTAGTTGTGCTTGCTTAACATTCTGTTACTTGTGCATAATAAAATGATTAGCATAAGGTCAAGGTAATCATTTGAGATATTTTCTAAAAATTAAATTGCTTAATTAATTTACTTTCCTATTTTCACAAAGTTATGATTCTTTCATATTTTACCTTTTTAAAAATTCCTTTTTGTGTTTTTCTTATTCCACCCATTCTGTCACTACTATTTTTCCTTCTTTTTTTTGTATAAATTTCTGATTCTTTCCTATATTCTCTTTGCTGTCAGCCCCATAGCCCTACAGATGATAAGAATCTCGAGAAGTCACCAATGCAAGCTGTACTACACTGAAACCACAACTTCGCAAAGTAGGCCTCTATGAACCAGCTTACTTCAGCTCCTATGTAGATCTCTCGGTCTTCACACAGCTTACCTTTAAGCATCATTCTTCAGCATTAAAGCGTTCAATCCGCACACATTTCACACTGCACACCGTCCTTTCTCATTTCTACCTTGCATCAAGTTCAGATCCTATCAACTTTCTCTGCCATCCTATGATTTGGCCTTATTTTCCTTTAAACCTGAGCCACCTCAGGAAAAATGGCAAAGAAAAGTGGTAGGACTTACCCTGCCATCATACAAATTGAAGGAAGGACTAAGGAAAAGGTGTTCCCCACTGACTACTCTCACCACCCTTTAAAAAATAAATCACTAAAAAATCTTGCCCAAACCAGATGTGGCAAGAGCTCCTAAACTTAGTAGGCCTTTGGCTAAAAGCCCTAAATTTAGGGTAGGCTAAAAACTACCCTGGAGTCCTGTCCTAAGAAGTGATAGAAAAGCTGAAAGACGATAAGAAAAGGTTCTCTGGTTTCTGAATTTGGATAGAAAAACACCTTATCACTGTGTTACTTGTTTTGTTTTCTCTTCATGAAAGAGTAAGAAAGGCCTCTGGGAAGACAAAAAAAAAGAACTAAGAAACATGATCTTCAGGAACCTGCGCAAAGCCAGGTACCTGACGGAAGCCGGGGTTCTGCTTTTGGATGAGTCGGTGAATACACACACTGTCACTGCCTCACCCTAAACTCGTACATTTGACTGACTCAGATCAAAACCTGAGAGGCTGGTTGAATATCTGTTACTACAACGCTGGTACACATTTCTACTTTACATACTTTCAACTCTAATTTCCTAATGATTTTTGGCTAGGCATGACTTTCAAAAGGAACTGACCAAAACATATAATTAAGTTCCATTTTGAAGTCTGCAAAATATTGCACTACCTTACAATGATGAAATACCTGGATGGTTTCTTAAAACCTTTTCCAAAAACTACATTCCATTCTTATGTAAGAGCAACAGTCATTACAAAGAAGCATTCCTTTCAACGATTTAGTTAAGACAGAATGAATCAAAATCTTTGGTTTGAGGCTCATTTGTTGAACACTGAGTCACAGACTTACTTCCAAACGGGAGGTCCTAGGCACTGAGTTGTCTCATCTGGGACTCTTCCATGTGGTGGTGAAAGCCAAATGATAGTGACACAGCAATTCCCCGCTTTCCTTGCACGCACCGAGAGGCATCAGATTTTAAAAACTTACTTCAGTTATAAAAACAATTGTAATAAAATGATACAGAAAAAAACTATTTTAACTCAATATATACAGGAATATTTATCTCTCTTCATGATAAATGAAAAAATAAATTAGATCACTTGTCTTAATTTGGGTTGCTGTGACAGAATACCACGGACTAGGCAATTTAAATGACAGACATGTATTTATCACAGCTCTGGAGGCCGAGAAGTCCAAGGTTAAGGCGCTAGCCAATTCAGTGTCTGGTGAGAGTCCACTTCCTAACTTACAGACAGCCACCTTCTCCTGTGTGCTCATGTGGCTTTTCACTCATGCTTGCTCATGAAAAGAAGGCCCTGGTGTCTATTTCTCTTCTAATTAGGCCACTAATCCCATCATAAGGAGTCCACCATCATGATCTCACTTAAAGATAATTATCTCCAAAAGGTTCTACCTCTAAATACCACCTACATTGGGGAAATGGATTTCTTTGAGATTTTGGAGGAAGAAACAAATATTCGGTCCACAACATTTTATCTCTGCCCCAGCCCAAATCCATACCCTTCTTGCACACAGAATATACACACACTTATTCCACCACAACAAGCTTAACTCATCTCACAAAAGTCTTAACTCATTCCAGCATCAACTCTAAAGTCCAGAGTCTTCTTTAAGTACCATCTAAATCAGATATGGGCCAGACTTTAGGTATAATTCATCCTGAGGCAAAATTCCTTTTTAGCTCTGAACCTATAAAGCCAGCAAATCTGTGTATTTCCAAAATACGGTGGTGGGACAAACACGGGATGGACACTTCCACTCCAAAGGGGAAAAATCAAAAGGAAGAAAGAGGTGATAGGTCCCAAGTATACCTAAAACCTAGCACAGCAAAGTCCATTAAATCTTAAGGCAAGAAAATAATTCTCTTTGGTTGATGCTTTGCACTCTGGACCCACTGGGGTCCATGACTTCAAGTCCCCATGACTTCATGGGAGCCCTACCCCTTCAGATTGGCAGCGTGCTGCTCACATGGCCCTCTGGGAGAACCCTCCACGCAGCTCTGCAGGACAGCAGTCCTGTCCTTTGAAACCAAAGTGGAACAAGGCTTGCCTCCAGGACACGCACTCTGGGCCTGTGGTGAGAGTACCAGCCCTGATGATGATGCCTTCATTGTCTTTGGGATCCTTCTTCCCTTTTTTTTTTTTTGAAGGTACAATGCATGTTCGCAGCCTTCCTTTATTCCCCCCTATTTTCTCTCTTTTAGTCCCAGTTGGCAGTGTTTCTACTGGTATAATCTCAACTTTATTGCGGGTTCCGTTCAAACGGCTGATTATGTCTGCGACTCATACCCACACTGACCTCCTCATCAAATGTGGTCAGTCAGCCACATCCTTCGTGTTCTCTTCCGAACATGCTTCCTCATTTTTTGCCATTTGAACAGGGTGTGATTTTCCAAATCTTTAAGTTCCAGTTCTTTTTGCTCAACAATTCCCTTTTTCAATTCATTTCTCTCTTTTCACATTTTACTATAAGCAGTCAGGGAGAACCAAGCCACTCATTCAACACTTTGCTTAGAAATCTCCTCAGCTAAATAAAATATCCAATTTCATCCCTCACAAGTTCAATCCTCCACAAAACACTAGAACGTGAACATAATTCAGCCAAGTTCTTTCTAGTTTATAACAAGAACCACCTTTTCTGCATTGTCCAATATAACATAATCCTCATTTCTCACTGAGACATCATGAAAATGGCCTTTATCATCCTTTTTTCTACCAAATGATTTTGTTCACAATCATTTGTGTATTCTATAAGAAGATTGAAACTTTCTCTGCAACTCTCCTCTTTTTCATTTTTCCTGAGCTCTCACCAGAATTGTTTTTAAAAGTCCCTTCAGCCCAGCTGGTGTAGCTCAGCGGATTGAGCGCGGGCTGGGAACCAGACGTCCCGGTTCGATTCCCAGTCAGGGCACATGCCTGGGTTGCGGGCCAGGTCCCCAGTGGGGGCCATGTGAGAGGCAACCATACATTGCTCTTTCTCTCTCCCTTCTCCTCTCTGAAAATAAATAAATAAAATCTTAAAAAAAAATAAAAGTCCCTTCATAGCAACCATGGCTTCTTCTAGCACGCACCTCCAAATTCTTCTAATCTACACTCATAATCAAGTTCCAAAGCTTCCATTTTTAGGTACTTGTTAACAGCAGTATCCCATTGCTCAGTAACAATGGGTGAATTAGTCAGCTTGGGCTTCTATAACAAACTACCAGAGCCTGGGTGGCTTAAACAACAAACATTTATTTCTCACAGTTCTGAGGCTAGGAAGTCCAAGATCAAGATGCTCACAGATTTAGAGTCTGGCAAAGGGCCTCTTCCTGCCTTACAGACCACCTCCATCTGGCTATTTCCTCACACAGTGGAAAGAGAGAGGGCTCTGGTCTTATCCTATGCGTACGTGGGTATTAATCCTATTATGGGGCCTCTCTCTCAAAACTGCATCTAAATCTATTTACCTGCTAAAGGCCCTGCCGTTATACCGTCTGGGGATGAGGTTTCAACATATGAATTTTAAGGAGACACAAACATTCAGTCCATAACACCGCTTTAAATAAATAGATAATTTGGTTCATTTTATGTACCTCATTTCACAGATAACACCTTTCATTTTATTCATCTCTTTCTCTGAATCACATTAATTATCTGAAAAAAGTTACTTGTTGATATGTTTGAACGCCTAAAACCTAAGACCAATCATATGTGTATTATGTGATAAGGTGGCATATTTATTATTATTTTGTTGACATCTTACACAATAGTTCTCAAAGATATGTCAGGGTTATGTGCTTAATAAATACTAGATATTTTAGTCACTAATTCCTGTCATATGGCAGAGGCCGCCCATGTTTTTGTTCATGGAGTAAACTAAAGATTTGCCATTGGTTTGCAAAACACCTCTGTGGCTATTCACATCATAATATGAGTTTTCCATTCATTCTAGTAGGGTATTTCTGTTAGGAAGCATAGAGATAGCTAGCCAAGAATGTCTTTTGCCCTTGTAAAATTAAAACTGTCCCCAAACCATTGCAAAATATTGATCTAACTACAATTGAAAATTCCATATATAAGTTATAAAAGCCTACCAATATAGGGTTTTACCACTTTGCAATCATCAATAATTTCAATTCAACAGCTTATCACATTTGCCCTCTGGGCCTGTTCTCATTACTGTTTCAATCTCTTTCCATTTCCCGGTTAACCAAGTAACTTTCTCTTTGTTTTGTCACTAAATCATAATATATTTATTTACAATGACTAAATTTATATTATATTTTTACACATTCACAAAAATGGTATGTTACATTTTTAGCCTCCTTCATTTTAGTCATCAATATGTTTTGAACATCTTTCTGTGTCATAAAGACACATGCATATCCACTTCATGGCTTTATCAAATGCTACTACATGGCTGTAGCAAATGTATTTAAATAATTCCCTATTGTTGGAAACTTAAATTGTTTCTGAGTTTTCTGACAGAAACTTAATGACAATGAACGTCACTATGTTTTGCACATTTGTCAGATAATTTTCCATTTTAAATTCCTAGAACTGGGACAATGTAAAGATTATCATTCATATTGTCACAATCTTGCCCCTACCTCCCTCTCTAGTCTTATGTCAGCCACCGTTGCCCCTTTGCAAACTCAAGCCATAATCACCTTCTTTTGATGCCTGAATATGCCATATTTCCTCCTATTTCATGAACTTTGACCTTGCTATCCCCTCCATCTGAAACACTTATCTATTGACTCCACTCTGTTTCCTAGGTTACTCTTACTACTCTTTGCACTGGTCAATGGACTTACTCAGAGAAGTCTTCCTTGACTATTTGAGGATCCCCTAATAAATACTTGCTGAGATCCCTAAATTTTCTCTTCATAGCTATTATCCCACTAGTAATTTTATATATGTGTCTTTCCCATTAGGTTGCAAATTCTTTATTTTTTTTAAGATTTTATTTATTTATTATTAGAGAGAGGGGAAGGGAAGGAGACAGAGAGGGAGAGAAACAGCAATGTATGGTTGCTCCTCACATGGCCCCCACTGGGGACCTGGCCCGCAACCCAGGCATGTGCCCTGACTGGGAATCGAACCGGGACCCTTTGGTTCCCAGCCCGCGCTCAATCCACTGAGCTACACCAGCCAGGGCAAGTTGCAAATTCTTTAAGATTAGGGACTGGTCTGTTTTGCACACTACTTTACCCCAGCACCCAACACAATGCCCGGAGCACTGTAAGTATTCAGAGTTTATAGAATGAATGCCTTCTATAAGTGCTGTATCTGTTTATGCTTCCACGAGCCAATCTCCCAATATCCTTCTCAATGCCTTTATTTTTAAAGCTTCAAAACACAGATAATGAAATTCCTGTGTGTTCATCAGGAAAGCAAAATGGAGTTAAGGGTACATTTAATATAGGATTGCCCTGGTAAGTAGGTAATAGAATATGTTGGATTCATTCAAGATTTATCTTTATTTTAGATGCATTTTTATTAATGAATAAAAAATTTAAAGTTTTTCAACAAATATTTACTAAGAGCTTATCATGTGTGAGCGTAAGGAAGAACATGAACA
Organism: Micronycteris hirsuta; assembly: GCA_004026765.1. Lineage (NCBI taxonomy): Eukaryota > Metazoa > Chordata > Mammalia > Chiroptera > Phyllostomidae > Micronycteris > Micronycteris hirsuta. The sequence continues at coordinate 34,073 of PVJI01001818.1, read as the reverse complement.
AGAATAAAATACCCTTCACCTTAAGAAGCTTAAAAGATCAGCAAAGGTTTAATCAGGCACTGCCAGAAAGAGAAAGTATTTTTACACTTTTACACCACTAGAGTACAATTAATTGGACTGAACTTTGGTTATTTTAGAGTAATTATTGTATCCTCCTTTTCCTTTACTCTTTCACATGAAATGGATACTTTTTCTCAGTGAAGAGATATTCATCCCTTTAGTTTCAACCCAACTTACAACTTCCTAATACACATCCTTAAGTACCTCTCATTGAGATGCATGCAAATAACCTTTATCCAACTGTATCTTATAGCTTATTATTCCTAAAACATAGCTCTACTCCTGCTGTTCTCTCACTCAAAACTGTGATTGTCAAAAATGCAACTTCTAGTCAAGAAGGAGGTTTAGGTAAATATGGATTGCCTCCTTGCACAACCACCTTGCACAATCAAAATTACAACTAAACATCATTCAGAACTGTCAGAAATCAAGCTGAATGGAAGTTCCACACTATGGAATCAAAGAAGAAACTACAATGTGACTGGTAAGAGGGGCAGAGATGAGCTGGTCCGTACCCACATGTGGCAGATAAAAATTATAAGGGTTATCTCAGGATAAAAAGGGTCCCAGTCCCACATCAGGCCCCATAGCCCAGGGTTCTAGTGCCAGGAAGAGAAGTTGCTATAACTTCTAGCTGAAAAAATAAGGGGGAATTGAGGTTGTGGAAGACAGAAACTGCTGGACACCCTGGCAGATCCTCTTAAAGGGCCCATACATAGACATACTCAGACTCACTCCCTCTGAGCTCCAGCACAGGGGGAGCAGATTGAAAGGCATTAGGGACATACAGGGAGGAAGCGAATTGCCCAGCACCAAGGCAAAAGCTAGAAAGCAGCTTTACCCCAGAGAGAAGTGCTGGCAGAGACCACTGTTCCTTTTCTAGACCCTCTTCCCACAGAGCCAGAGAGACAGCAGGCAGATGCCATATCTGATACTACATCAACCTGGCTCACACTGTTTTCCCTAGCCTGGTAGATTCCCTGAGGCCCTGCCCCAGCCAACTTTAGGTCCGGCCCAAGCTGTTTCCAGTGGCTTTTCCAAATGAACGGCTTGTCTTGGCCCATGCTTCAGATTTCCTAAATTATCTCAAACAAGCAGCATCTGGCTTCAGCGAGCCCCTACTTCTCACTAAGTTTCCCCAGGCCCCAGGCCTGGCACTAGCAGCAGTTGGCCTTGGTTCACAACTTTGCCTCGCCTGGGCACCTCCAAGCTCAGCATAAGCAGCAGCCATCTGCAGATCACTTTGCAGCTTATGTCGTGTAACCCTGGACAGAAAACAGGCAGCAGCTGACCTTGGATATGCCAACAGCAGTCAAGGCTCAACTATAACAGGAGGGTGTACAAGCCCACACAAGGGGTGTACCTCAAGTAACCAGCTTGGGTAATAGGGGAGGTTGTGCCACTGGACCCTACATGACACCTACTATATTAGGCTACTCTACAAAGCCTGGAAGACAAAGCAGCTCTACCTAATACATAGAAACAAACACAGCGAGGCTGCCAAAATGAGGAGACAAAGAAATATGGCCCAAATGAAAGACCAGATCAAAACTCTAGAAAAAGAACTAAACAAAATGAAGACATGCAAGCTACTAGATGCAGAGTTCAAAACACTGGTTATAAGGATGCTCTATGAACTTAGTGTGAACTTCAACAGCATAAAAAAGGGCATGGAATCCATTAAAAAAAAAAGTCATAAATGAAGGAAGGATACATGAATCGAAATAAAAAACAATTTATAAGGAATCAACAGTACAGTGGGTGAAGCCGAGAATCAGATCAGTGATTTGGAATGAGGAAGCAAAACACACCCAATCAGAACAGCAAGAAGAGAAAAGAATCCAAAAAAAATGAGGATAGTGTAAAGAGCCTCTAAGACAACTTCAAGTGTACCAATATTAGCATGATGGGATGCAAGAAGAAGAGCGAGAATAAGAAATTGGAAAAAATAATGACAGAAAACTTCCTTAATTTGGCTAAGGAAATAGACATACAGGTCCAGGAAGCACAGAGAGACTGAAATAAGGTAAATCCAAAGAGGCCCATTCCAAGACACATCATAATTAAAATGTCAAAAGTTAAAGACAAATAGAGAATCTTAACAGCAGCAAGAGAAAAGCAGTTACTTACTTACAAGGGAGTCCTAATAAGACTGTCAGCTGATTTCTCAAAAGAAACTTTGCAGCCTAGAAGGGATTGGCAAGAAATATTCAAGGTGATGAAAACCAAGATTACTCTACCCAGCAAAGCTATCACTTAGAATCAAAAGACAAATAAAGAACTTCACAGACAAGAAAAAGTTAAAAGAGCACATCACCACCAAACCAGCACTATATGAATTGTTAAAGGATCTTCTTTAAGAAGAAAATCAAAAATATGAACAATAAAATGGCAAAAAAATACATATGTATCAACAATTGAATCCAAAAAAACACTAAACAAAATAAACAAGTAGAACAGAAACAGAATCGTAGATAGAACATTTTGATGGTTGCCAGCTGGGAAGGGGGTCAGAGAGATGGGTGAAAAAAAATGGAGGGATTAAGAAGTACAAATCAGTAGTTACAGAATAATCATGAGTATGTAAAGTACAGCACAGAAAATGAAGTAGCCAAAGAACACATATGCATGACCCATGGACGTGGACAACAGTGTGGGGATTGCCTGAGGGAGCAAGCAGGGCAGTACTGGGTGGAGGGGGGCAGAGAGGGATTATTGGGAAAACTGTAATACCATAATAAATAAAAGATAATTTTAGAAAAGTTGCAATTGTTTCCAAAAGTCTAAACACATAAGCTTGGAGTTCAAGAACCCCTCAAAATCCAGCTTACATATCCTCTAAGCTCAGTTCAAATACCTCATCCTTCATAAAGCATGAAGTGATCTATCCCTTCTCCAATTATTACAGCATTCATTTGTTTCACATTGTTTTTATATCACAAGCATTTACATAAGCCTCATTTTTTCCCCAAATGTAATTATCAGTATTTAGGGGATATAATAATATCTGCCAAGAAGAAGAAAGAAGAACAAGAAGGAAGAGGAGAAGAAGAGGAGGAGGAAGAGGAAGGAGAAGGAGGAGAAGAAGAAAAAGAACAAGAAGAAGGAGGAGGAGGAGGAGGAGGAAAAGGAAGAAGACAGAGGGGAAGAAGAAGGAGAAAAAAGAAGGAGCAGGAGGAGGTGGAGGAGGAGAAGGAGATGAAGGAGGAAAGAAGGGGGCAATGACAAAAACCAATGACTGAGAGTTTTATGGGATGCTGATCCTTGGAATATTTATATTTCTCATGATAAAATTATTAAATGGTCTTCAGATTATAATTAAGTTTTTCATGTGTTTAAATACAAGGAAGAAAAGTGCTAATTATGCTTACTTGTTATTCTAGTCCATTGTCAGCTATATTTTTCATTCCAAGTTAACAATGAATAGGACATTTTGATTTCATATACATTAGTATCAAGAGCTTGGTTAATTTTAAGTGTATCTTTAAAAATGTATTTGCATGCTGACAAAAATCAGGTATTGAAATCTCCAAGATTAAGGGCCAGGTTCTAGACTATACAAAGTTCACCTAATTAATAAAAGCCACCCTGAGAGATATATTGTCTCCTTTAGGGAATAAATAATAAGAATCCTAATATCCCCTTTTGCTGGATGAACAAACACATCATGTAATTTTAATATTAAAATAATTACAACAATTATAGCACTAGAACAAAGATCATACAATTTTTAAATGAAAAAAGTTGGTTTTATAAAAAATAAAATAATTAACAGTTTGTTCTTTGCTTACAAAAAAAAATTCCTCCCCTATAAATTCCTCCCCTACAAGTTTCTCTGGTATTATGAGAAAAATTATATTTAACATCAACATGTAATAGAAATGCTTTAGAAAAAATGAAAAACTGTCATTTTATATTATTTATATTATAAGGATAGTTTATACAAATAACTTTACTAAACATATTTTTTTTCTAATTTTTTCTAATTTTCTAAAGCATCTTTTTAGTTGTTAAGAGCATGGTAGACCGCAACAGCTCTTTGTCTTAAAATAAAGTATACAGCTTATTTTGTCTTCTTGCTCAAAAACCTCAAAACCAAAGAAGCTATTTAAAGGAAAAAAGGAAAAGCATAATATACATGTAGAACATTGCTCAATAGAGAGAAGAATTTTTCTATTGTTAGCATATAGGCCTTTTAAATCTAGCCGCAAGCAACCAATAGTTTGGTTTTATTAGGCAGTACTTTGGTAGTTGATTTGCAAAGATGAGTAATTTTTATTTATAATCAGACAAACTATTTAACAACATCAATTTTGAAAGCCTGACTGCATTTTTAAAATGCATGTAAAATGCATTTCCTGTTAGAAAAAAACACCACCACAGGACATTATCATTTTTAAATACAAATGTAAAGTTAAAAACTAAAAGAAAAATATATTTAAACTTCAACATAATAATTTGTCTTTCTCACTGATATTTACCATCAAATCAATGAACAAGCAACAGCTGCCATTTCTCTTCTAAAGCATGGTCTCGCTAAAAGAAAGTCAGGAAAGAGGTCATATTGACTATCTTTCTGATATAATGGAACATCACACTACACTGTCTTATTAGCAAAATTGAGTATAACTCGAATTACATTGCCTCAAGACAAACTAGACACATTTTCCATAAAGACTGATCATAGTCAGAATTTATTGATCAACTGTTCGTTTTCCTCAGTGAGAAAAAAAATAATTAAAAAAATGCAAGTCTACCTAATGACCTACTAAAATGATAAATGCCTCAAATGCCCTTTGAGCTATTTGGTGTTATCTATAAGGATCTACAGTGTTACAAAAGATTTCACATGTCCCATAGTCACTTATTCTAACATTCTAAGTATAACATTATCTTATATCTAATCAAAATCCTTCATGCCACAGGTTAGGTTGATTATTTATTTGTTTGACCTTCAGTGAAGATTGAGAACATCTGGTCTCCATCCTTTATGCATAAATTAAATATTTCTAAATCTCTTCTCTAGAATAATAATAATCTCTACTAAAAATTTTTTTTCTTTTAGGTTTCTTTTTCAACCCTTTAATCATCTTTGTGGTCCTTCTCTGAACTTTCTCCAAGTTCACCATGTCCTTCTTAGCGGTAGAGCCCAGAACTAGAAACAATGCTCCCATAGGGCTCTGACCAGTGGCAAGTACAATGGGAAAATTATTACGTTTCTTACATTCTTGATTCTTATTTATGTGACCTTGTACTGCGTTTGCTTTAACCACAACACTACATTGTTAACTCATGCTAATATTATTCCCTTACGGCTAAGGAGATTTCCAAGTTACACTTAAATATAGTCAGTTACTTATTCTCTGGATTTTTGTTATTTTTCTCTTTCTAACCAAACTGTATCATATTTGTCCTCTACTTTATTTCCTTATCCTAGTTTCTAATGAACATTCCAATTTGCTAAATTAGTCTAACAAAAACAATAAGGCACCAATGCCTCATCATATAAGGCACTGATGCCTCATCATATTTCTCTCCCATTCCAATTACCAATAATTTATTAAGAATATTATGAGCACTGACCTGAGAACCAAACGGTCGACAGTTCCATTCCTAGTCAGGGCACATGCCTGGGTTGCAGGCCAGGTCCCCAGTAGGGGGCGCATGAGAGGCAACCACACAGTGATGTTTCTCCCTCTCTTTCTCCCTTCCTTCCCCTCTCTCTAAAAATAAATAAGTAAAATCTTTTTTAAAAATTGAAAAAAAAGAATATTAGAACGCTTAATCATTACATGTCTATAAAAGGGGTTTAAGTGTTCTCAAAAAACTGAGTGTCAGAATTTATCACACACTCAGAAAGTATGATTGTTGAGGCCTAGCTAAATTTGCTCCATCACCTTCAGGACTATCTCAGGGACTAGAGGGCAAAAGTATAAATAACAAAAATGTTTTTTTATGACTTCATAAAGTCTCAAAGAACTAGATTAAAAAATTCCCAATATATTGACCAGTTTCCCTTGCAGAAAACAATGAAAAGCTTGAAGGATCATAATATATAACAAGTATTTTGGTTACCTTGCTCTACTAGGTCTTCTATTCTGTTAATAACTAAACAAGATTTGTTTGAATAAGTTTACTGATAAATATTTTTAAATGCACTTTAATAATGACCTTATTACATGAGGAGCTAAGCCAGATAAAATACCAAGAAAATTTAATTTACCTGGTTTCCACTGTGTAGGAACAAGATAAACAATATTACTAACATGGAAGTATATATAGCCCAATAAAATCCATCAACTCACTTATTGCTATCACACAGACACGACTTATAATATATATCATACATAGTTAAAGAGTAAATGCACTTAAGAGATGAAAGACGAGGATCAGTAATCAAATGCCATGAAGAGGACAATCATGGTGTTCTATGCTGCCTATGAACACAGCTGTTCAGCCAGCGTTTAAAACTGTCTAGTGACCACCGATGTTGCTTTCTACACACGGTAGAAGCAAAAGATGTTTATAACTGATAAAAAAGAAACAAAGGTTTATTGTTTAAAGTTTAAATGGTAACCATAAGAGGAATTAGAAATGATTAACTATATTAGAAAGGTGAGTATAGAGTTGGTGGTTTAAGTCAGTGAAATTATTATCCACAAAAGAACAAATGAAAGAGAATGTCTAAATGTATAAATAAAAATTGCCATAAAATCATACTATTTAGAGATAGAACACTAGCTCCCAGAGATAACAGCAGAGAAGGGATGGGGAAAGAGACTGTTGCTTATTACCCTAAAAATATATTATTTTGGCTTAAAAAAACTGTATTCAGGTCCTTTGCCCACTTTTTTAATTGGGTTGTTTGTGTTTTGGGTTTGAGTTTTGTAAGTACTTTATACATTTTCTTTTATTTTCCTTTTTTAAGTATATTTTATTGATTATGCTATCACAGTTGTCCCATTTATTTTCCCCCCTTTATACCCCTCCACCCTGTACTCCACCTTCACTCCAGCATTCCCCACCATTAGTTCATGTCCATAGGTCATACATATAAGTTCTTTGGCTTCTCCATTTCCTACACTATTCTTAATCTCCCTCTGTCTATTTTGTACCTACCATTTATGCTTCCTATTCCCTGTACCTTTTCCCCCATTCTCCCCACTCCCCCTCCCCACTGATAACTCTCCATGTGATTTCCATTTCTGTGATTCTATTCCTGTTCTAGTTGTTTGCTTGGTTTTTGTTTTTATGTTCAATTGTTGATAGTTGGGAGTTTGTTGTCATTTTACTGTTCATAGTTTTGATTATCTGCTTTTTCTTAGATAAGTCCCTTTAACATTTCTTATGATAAGGGCTTAGTGATGATGAACTCCTTTAACTTGACCTTATCTGGGAAGTACTTTATCTGCCCTTCCATTCTAAATGATAGCTTTGCTGGATAGAGTAGTCTTGGATGCCTTTCATGACTTGAAATACTTCTTTGCAGCCCCTTCTTGTCTGCAATGTTTCTTTTGAGAAATCAGCTAATAGTCTTATGGAAACTCCTTTGTAGGTAACTGTCTCCTTTTCTCTTGCAGCTTTTAAGATTCTTTCCTTATCTTTAATCTTGGGTAACCTTAATTGTGATGTGTCTTGGTGTTTCTTCTTGGATCCAACTTCTTTGGGACTCTCTGAGCTTCCTGGACTTGCATGTCTAGTTCCTTTGCCAGACTAGGGAAGATTTCCTTCATTATTTGTTCAAATAAGTTTTCAATTTCTTGCTCTTCCTCTTCTCCATCTGGCACATTTATGATTCGGATGTCAGAAATTTTAAAGTTGTCCCAGATGTCCCTCAGACCCTCCTCATTTTTCTGAATTCCTGTTTCTTCATTTTGTTCCGGTTGGATGTCTATTTGTTCCTTTTGTTCCAAATCATTGCTTAGAGTCCTGGTTTCCTTCCCTTCACTGTTGGTTCCCTGCCCATTTTCCTTTATTCCACTTTGTATAGCCTTCATTTCTTCCTTCATTTTTCGACCAAACTCAGTCATTTCTGTGAGTATCCTAATTACCAGTGTTTCGAACTCTGCATCTGAGAGGTTGTCTATTTCTTTGCCGCTTATTTCTTTTTCTGGAGTTTTGCTCTGTTATTTCATTTGGGCCACAATTCTTTGTCTTGGTGCACCAGCCCCTACATAGCTGAATCTCCACAGAGGATGGTGGTTGGTGGTCAGTGTTCAAAGCCAGTCCTTGCAGCTGACTTGCCTAGGTAAACCCCTCCCATTGACCTGGCAGCAGCAATCAAGGCTCCACTACAAGAAAAAGGTGTACTCTGCCCACACAAAGGGTGCCACTCAAGTACCCAGCTTGTATCAAGTACCCAGTGGCTGTGCCACTGGACCCTACAGGACACCTACTACATTAGGCCACACTACCAAGACACGGAGTCAAAGCAGCTCTACCTAGTACATAGAAACAAACACAGGGAGGCTGCCAAAATGAGGAGACAACAAAATATGGCCCAAATGAAAGAACAAACCAAAACTCCAGAGAAAGAACTAAACAAAATGGAGGTAAGCGATCTGTCAGATGCTGAGCTTAAAACACTGGTTATTAGGATGCTCAAGGAGCTTAGTTTTAAGGAAGTTAGTGAGGACTTCAACAGCATAAAAATGATCCCATCACACATGAAGAATAAACTAATAGAAATAAAGAACAATTTACAAGGAAACAATGGTAGAGTGGATGAAGCTGAGAATAAAATCAATGATTTGGAACAGACAGAAGCAAAAAACAACCAATCAGAACAACAACAAGAAAAAAGAAACAAACCTTCCCCCCCAAAAACCCTGAGGATAGTGTAAGCAGCCTCTGGGACAACTTCAAGTAATCCAACTTTAGCATCATAGGAGTGCCAGAAGGAGAAGAGCAAGAAACTGGAAACCTATTTGAAAAAGTAATGAATAAAAACTTCCCTCATTTGGTGAAGGAAATAGATGTGCAAGTTCAGGAATCACAGAGAGTCCCAAACAAGATGGATGCAAAGAGGCCCACTCCAAGACACATCATAATTAAAATAGCAAAGGTTAAAGATAAAGAAAGACTCTTAAAATCAGCAAGAGAAAAGAAGTTAGTTACCTACAGGAGAGTTCCCATAGGACTTTCAACTGATACATCAAAAGAAACTTCGCAGACTAGAAGGGATTGGCAAGAAATATTCAAAGTCATGAAAAGCAGAAGCCTACATGCAAGATTGCTCTACCCACCAAAGATATCATTTAGAATTGAAGGATAGATAAAGAGCTTCCCAGACGACAAAAAACTAAAGGAGTTCATCATCACCAAACCATTATTATATGAAATGTTAAAGAGACTTATTTAAGAAAAAGAAGAGCAAAACCATAAACAATAAAATGGCAAAAAATACTTACTTGTCAACAACTGAATCTAAAAAACAAAGCAAACAAGAACAGAGACAGAATCATGGGTACAGAAAGCATTTCGATGGTTGCCAGATGGGAGGGGGATGTGAGGGAATGGGTGAAGAGGTGAAGGGATTAAGAAGTACAAATAGGTAGTTACAGAAAAGCCATGGGGATGTAAAGTACAGTTTAGAAAATGGAGTAGTCAAAGAACTTAGACGCATGACCCATGGACACAAACAATGGTGTGGGGATTGCCTGAGGGAGTGGGGGGTGCTGGGTGGAGAGGGGCAAAGGGAGAAAAATTGGGACAACTGTAACAGCTTAATTAATGAAATATAATTAAAAATAAATAAACTGTGGGAAAGAGGTAACTATAGTTCATAACATTGCTTTGTGGATAAACTTAAGTACTGCATATATACTGTACAAATTAGCACAAATGTTTAGTAAATGTTTTTGATATTTTAATTATCATTGCTTTTGTTAATATAAATAAATATCTGTGAATTGATTAGATTAATCCCACTCAATTGATGAGGGTTGGCCTTTTGCAATTATGTTTCATAATACTAGCAACTTTTTGTTTTATCTCTTTATTAAAATTTAATCACAAATTCCAAATTTCACATCAGTGAACTGCATAATTTACCAATAACTCTTTCACTAAAGTTTATGATGCAATTAACAATATCCTACTTTCTGTTGATTCCCACTTAATTAAATCCACAAAACAGACACTGAAAGATTGTAGTATTATAATGTAAGTAACAGCAAGCTGAGAACTGCCTCACAGTTTATTCTGAATCTTCAACAAGGCTTTCCCTGGAGGTTGCTAACCTAAAAAGTTATTAGCCTAATGTAGTTAAGATAAATGAAGTGTCAGGAAAGGTTTTTGTGGCAAGTATGAAGGCCTATTTGGCTGGTAAATTTTCCCCATTTGCCAATTTAAAGAGTCCTCAACTTTACTTCCAAAAACACTATTCTTTTAGTCTTGTGAGCACTGTAAAAGTGGTCAACCTTTTAAAAGAATAGTTATAAATCAAATTTGAAATCCCCAAAGCGCTCTTGCTATTTGTCAGCCAAATCAGCTTTATCTTCTAATGTTCCCCCCTTGTTCCTTGCCGCTTATGTTGCTTCCAAAACTAAAAACTTTTCTGAGCAAAAATCCTAATGACCACTCTTGTGGATTCATCACAATCCAAGGGTGTGTGGGAATGTGATGTGGTGGTGGTCTGTCACAAACTTATGATAATTGATGTGAATATCAACATGAATATAATGTAAAAAGGAATCACTGTGTGAATAATTTTAAAATGTGATGACAATAATATGTTAGAACTGTACAAAGACAAGGCAATAATCCAAGGTGGGGACTTTTTTTAGACATTCTACTCTCACCAAGGAATCATTATGGCAAAAAGAAAATTGAACTGTAACACCCACATCTGGCATTACTGTACCAAGAAAAAAATCAGTTTGACCAAAGTAAAGACAGTCTTTTTCTCATTCAAATCAAATTCCTTCTCTAAATCCGTCTTTAGCTGTCATGGCTCTTAGCCACTTAGGTTTCAAAATAGTGACCACTTGAGAGATAAAACACAAGGCCACCCTGAATAAACAGAATTGGGTTTACTCTACCAAGGGGAAATAGTAAAACAAAGAGTAAACAAGAGAAATCAAACACCGCCTCTGAAGTTTGGCCAAGATTCTATTTTTAGTTCCATTAAAATTATCAGTTTCATTTTAATCCAATTTTTAGCGTTTGCGTTAGTATTATAATAGAACTAAAAATGTGTTTAATAAAACTATTAATACACTGTTCAGGTATGAGGTTATTTCAGAAAATATATCTAGAATGTATAATTGCTGTCATACATTGGATTGTATTTTTGTTACTTTATTTTTTTTAAATAGCTTCCTTCCATTCCCTAATTTCATTGTTCACTCCTCACTCCTAGCTCAAACACAAACACACACATTTATACAGTAAATTGATGCAAATAAATCATTTATAATAGGAGATTGTTTTTTAGTACCTACTTTAGTAGACCTATTTTAGCTTACATTTAAATGATTAAAAATTTACACCATTTCAGGTTTTGTCAGTGTATTTCAGATACCCAATTCATCAATATGGTAGTTATTCTGCAAGCTTGACAGAAAATACAAGGATTCACAAAAAATTAGATGAAGGCAAAGATGTACCTAATAATAATCCACTAAAATATTATCAGTTGCAAATATTTCATTTTGAAAATAAAACATTTTTGTAGGTCTCTTAATATAACTAGCTGTCCTCAAAACAAGGAGCTTTGATTTTGGCAGACGGAGAACTGCCTCCCGTTAGTGGTTGTGTTGTAAAAATTACGTCTCTCTACGGTTGCATCAAATGAAGACTGCTGACCCTTCCCCCCTTGTTTATCTCAAAGGCATATTCCGTGAGAATGGGAGGCATGAACGGATGAGCCAAACAACAGGACCCGCACTCCCGGGATCCACAGAGCAGCTGGCTGGCCTCAAAGAGCCATGCTTTTCAGTTCCTGTTTTCAAGAAAATATTTTGCACCTTTTCTTGTTTAGCATGTAATATCTTTGGTTTACATGCATTTTCATCACAGCCAAGAACCCCCTCAGCATATGTCTCTTCAAATTAATTCAAGCCAACGGATATCATACTAACATTATCACTTTGTTCAAACTCTATCTTGCTGGGAAGGTGGAATTTATTAGGGATTTTTAAGCTCCAACCAAATATTGCCGCAGCTGTTCCCTGAAGTTTTAGGATATGTTAAAATTGCATGTCTGGGGGAATGGACATTAAAGGTGTTCTACCTCTAGTTTCCTTCCATACCTCAATTCACTTTTATTTAGTTTTTTTTTTTATTTTAAATGAAGATATCACATAATTTTTAGCAGGGATAAGATTATCAATGAGATGGCCTCTGGTGCAGACTGGCATGCACCAACTGGGTTTGGCACAGTTTGCCGTGGGGTGTGGAAGGGATAAAGGTAAAGGGGAAAATGAGGGTCAAACAACTAATAAAAACATATAAAACTAATAAAAGCATAACTAATAAAAGCATAATTAATAAAATTTACTACAGTCAAAACTATGTATAAATGACTCCATGTGTTATAATTATTTGGAAAGCAATTAGACCACATGAATTTGTAAAAAATTAATGAAATTGTGCATTTTAAGGTAATATTATCTTTGTAATTAAAGAGTTTTCTTATTTCATTCACACAGTAAGAGTTTGCCATTACAAAGTACTGTGACCGAGTCCTTTAACCCAGAGACCAACGGGAGACAGTGAATGCTATGAAAGTTCAGAGAAAGAACCAAATATGTCCCTGAAACAACTCCAAACTTATCTATTTCATGTATAGAAGTTGCTAAAATATACCCTTCTTGCTTTATATTTTTTATAAAATGTCTCATATTTCTAATAGCTTACTATCCTGGTCTAACGTCTCTCTAAATTAGCTTTTGGAAAGTATTGATCTTATCTTCTCTCTACCATATAAGCTCTCCTAAAAACTCAGTTAATTCTATGGATCCTCAATAATGATTTGCAAATAGAGATTAAAATGTACTGACCAAGTAAGTGGCATTAACCTATTTGGGGACCATCTAGAAGTGATTCGGGAGGCCCCTAAATACGAATCTTATTGTGAAAAAGTAGAAGCTGGTGTTAAAAACAAAAACTACAGACTAGAGACAAAATTTTAGTAAGAACGAGATGCCTTAAAATAGTTTAGACAAACATGAAATGAGTTTTGTTTGGATTCTAAATTTGCAGTGAATTTACAACCCATCCTGCTCCAAAATTCCTCTTTATAAGATGTACAATTATGCTGAATGTCTCAGTAATCCAAAGACACTCAAATAGCCACCACTACCATCCACCTTGAAAGAAAACTGTTTTAAGTATATACATAAATTTGGTACTCCAAGTTCAGTACCAATACCACTTCATAGAACCAGGCACCTCAGTTTCAACCTACAACTCCCAAACTGTTTCCATTTCTACACCACTGCAACTAACAATCCTGCCAGACTGCACAAAACCATTCAGTGGTTTTGTCTGATGTGGAAAAAATCCATGAGGGACTAGGAGGCACCACCAAATTCATGCCAGGATAAAGATCGTAGTCGGTTGGGCTAGAAATTGGTGCCTTAACCCCATGCATCACCTTGTCTCCATTCTCTATCATTTTCAGTAAAAATTACTTTTACCATGTTAATTTTATATGTGTCACTCAAATAAAAATGTTTTATACTAAGTACTGGTAGTGTACCTGAAGGACTCTCTGGTAGATTTGTGAAAGAGCTCATTTTTATAATGTTAAAACTTTGGCTGCAGGTGATCAGGAGGTTATAAAATGAGACCGTGGCTGGCTGAAAAAACCGGAAGTTAGCCTTTCAGGAGATCTGAGTTCTAGTCCTGGTACTATGAGAAAGTCATCTCACTGTGCCATAGTCTTCCTCTACTGGTTCCCTCAGCTTCACAGCATTGCCAGGAAAGCCAGATGAAATATTCTACATAAACAGAGAAGGACTTAATAAACGTAATAAACAATCAAAGTTAATAAAATAACTTCATTTTTGCTTTTTACCCAGAGAAAATTCTGTCAATGAATATTGCTTGTCCTCTAAAAATAATTATCTAATGTTAAGTATACACTTTTCTGAGACTATTTCCTAAAAAATCAAATTGAAATCTAGCAAAGTAAACATACTGCTTAAAATCATATACTATATATATTATACTGTTTCAACAATGAGACATAGAGCTTGAAGATTACTCCACACTTTCAGATGAAAGTCATTATAATAGCAGAAATTTGAGCTCAATTCTTTCTTTCTTTCATGATATTTTATTGATTATGCTATTGCAGTTGTCCCAATTTTTTACTCTTTACCCCCCTTCACCCAGCACCCTCTACTCCCTCTGGCAATCCCCACACCACTGTTCATGTCCATAGGTCATGCGTCTAAGTTCTTTGGCTACTCCATTTCCTATACTGTACTTTACATCCCCATGGCTATTCTGTGAGCTCAGTTCTTTCAACCACATATTTTTCTTCTCTCTTGCTAGCCTTTTATTGATTTCAGAAGAGACTTCTGCATTCATGAGGAAAGAGACAAATAGAACTCAGTCTGCAATTTTCACTCCAGAAGAAAAGTCATTCATAAATGTAATTTTAAAACCAAACTGAGCTATCCTATTTCAGTTGAGAACCTTTTAAAACAAGAAACTCATAAATATCACTGAATACAAAAAATTTGTTTCTGAAAACTTGGCATCAAAGAATGTAGAAGGAATATATAAAAAACCTGTTTGTCTAAAATCCAAAAGGTAAAATTAAAACTACTAGCGTTTTTCCATGGTATTGTATAATAGGTGGAATTTCTAAAGATGTACTCAAAACAATGCAAGAGCCTGTCAGGGTTTCTGATTTATCATATATTAAATCAAATTCAAAGTAAATTTCCTATTAAGTGTTATTGTAGTCTAGTTCTGTGACTACATACTAATACATGGATAAAAATATTTTAATACTCATGTAAATAAAAATACCTAAACATCCATACTTTGGAAAAAAGAATAGTATGTTACTAATATAATTTCAACATAAGCTACTACAAATGTTGGTTTTTCTCTATTTCTACTTTCAAGTCAATACGGTAAGACACTAAAATGGCTTAATCTATGGCCAACAGGTTGTAACTTGAGCTTCAACCTCTTTTATGCTTTGAAAGTTATATATTCCTTATGCCTAGACTTCAAATAATACAATTATGGCAAAATAAGGTTAGCATTAGCCAAGTAAAATATAATTTTAGCATAAACATGAATATTTAAAATCCTTATCTTTTCACCCCAAAATGGTACTTTCTGGTAACATTATTGTTAATTCATTTCAGACCAATACTTATTCTTCTCTTTGGCACCGACTGTCTGAACATCTTGAAAATGCATTTGAGCTTATTTTACTATTATTGACTCCTTTCATCAAATCTAAAAAGGGGTTATACATAATCCACTAAATGAAAATAGTTTTTGGAAGCATTGCTTAGTGGACTGCTATGCTGTGTAACATATTCAATTAAGGGTAAGAGACTTTTAAATAATCTTTAGGGAAAACTACCTGCCAAACAACACAATGTTCATGGTAAGAAAATTATCTCTGGGATTTATAATTTCAAATCACAATAAATCATCAACTATTCAGAAAGAACAATCTTGTGTCAAATAGAAATGTTAACATCATGAAAAGCTTGTACCTAACTATAAATCATTTAAAAATTAATCATCCCAAAATATTTCAATTTGATCTAAGCCATAACTTAATGTTCCAAGAGCCAACTGAGAGGGCTACCTTTCCAACTGACTGCAAACTCAGCAGAACTGAAGTGCAGAACGCACATGAAGATGTGACAAAGACACTGGCGTTCTGAACTCCTGTCACCTTGCCAAACACAGGTCGCCATCGAAGAAACCAAACTCTCTGTGTTTGGAAGGGGCATAAATGAGCCACAATTTGACTGCAGGATATGGTTCTATCTCTTCAAATATTGTTGTGAAAAGCTCTTGGCTAAGCACAAGGACTATTTATCCCTGGAGAAACTGCAGCTGCGAGAGTTGACCTCAGTCTTTTAAGACCAAAAGATTCTGTCTGGGAAAGAGACTTACTGATTATCAGAGTCAGCCAGAATAAAAGGCCTGTCTTCAGAGCTTCTTCACTGAATAACTGCACTCTTTCAGTGTTCTTAATATATCGTGGAGGGCTGCCATGTTGTACCACTCTCCAGGATAACACTCGGGGAGAACAATGGTGTACCCCTAGAGTCCGGAGCCTTAGATAGCCCTGCAGTCACCACAGTGACAGCTCTCTTGCTTTCTTACCAAGTTCCTGAACATGAGACTCCGGCCCATTTTGATACAGTCTACCTATTGTAGAGATGCTGCCCAAAGAGACCACATCACCAGTTTATAGTTCTTACGATCTGCACTTCTTCTAACCTACAATACCTATTTATGCCTTTTCAGAAGAGGTTTTGCTTGGACACATCAGAGACAGAAACTCTGCTTAACTTCTATTATAATCAAAATAATTGATCATCCATGGGAAATAATACACTGTGATAGAGAGACCACTGGAGTGAAATTGATGATATGCCTCGAATCACTCATCCACAGATCAGGGACAATAATAGAGCTGTCTTAACCGTGCGATGGAATGATTACAATAATCACCAGGAAATATGCCAAAGCGCTCTCTGTAAACTGTAATGCACTATGCAAACATTATTTGTAAATAGGTAAATTTTTAATAAAAAAGTCTTCTCAATATTTATTGAACACAGCAATGGTAAATACATTATTTGGAACAGAATTTCTGAGGGTCTATTTGTTCTAAGGGCCATATTTAGGGTGTTTTTTTAGATGAGTCATCATCTTATGTAAAATTAGCTCAAATCTGAATCAGAGAAGCATGCAGAAGCAACTTCTTCCTACCAGGTAGAATTGTCTTGCCCTGACAATTGTTTCACTTAGGCACAGACATTTTAGGACCATAGTGATTTAGTAAAATAAATCTATAGTTTCAGAGAATGAGCATTCCTAATAATCAAATCCTAGCAGTCATGTTTCTGATTCTGTTTTTTAACTTTATCATCATCAAATGAAACCAGAAACATCACTTTGGATGCTACAGGCACAAAGGCATCAACTAAATTAAAAAAAAAAAACAAAATCTGCCCTGGCTGGTGTAGCTCAGTGGATTGAGAGTGGGCTGGGAACCAGAGGGTCCCGGTTCGATTCCCCATCAGGGCACACGCCTGGGTTGCAGGCCAGGTCCCCAGTGAGGGCCATGTGAGGAGCAACCATACATTGCTGTTTCTCTCCCTCTCTGTCTCCCTCCCTTCTCCTCTCTCTAAAAATACAAATAAATAAATAAATAATCTTTAAAAAAAAAATCTATATGTTCCAGATTAAACCAGATCATTTAATCAGATCTCAGATAAACTTATTTCTAAAACTAACCTGAAGAAAACACAACTAAGTTTGTAAATGCAAAGGGATACAACACCTTTAGTGTTATATAAAGGTTGAAGTGAGAATTATTATTCAGAGTACCCTACATCAATTAGTTTAAATTATTAATGATAATAGTAAAGGTTTGACAAGCCTTATAAAAGTGCCATCTCTATCATTTCCATCCTAATTATGTCTTAAAATAACCAAGGAGAAAGGAATAAGAATGAGAGAAGGTGAAAGGCAATACTTAATATAGAAATTCTACCAATATCCACCAATGATATTTGAGTCCATAAAAGAAGTACATGGCCCGGCTGGTGTATCTCAGTGGATTGAGCACGGGCTGGGAACCAAAAGATCCCAGTTCAATTCCCAGTCGGGGCACATGCCTGGGTTGCAGGCCAGGTCCCCAGTGAGGGCCATGTGAGAGGCAACCATACATTGCTATTTCTTCCTCTCTTTCTCTCTCCCTTCTCCTCTCTCTAAAAATAAATAAATAAATCTTTAAAAAAAAAAAAGAAGTACATGAACCAAAAAGTTAGTCACAATGCCCATGGCAGCTTAGTAAATGATGCCTCGTCCACTACCGATTTTTTTGGCCTTGTGGATTTACACTTCAAAAATTGTAACCCTGTTATATAAGCATTGTGAGACTCTCATACATATAACTAGTGTGGCTGTTTTGATCTCGTTTCACCAAAATCCATGTTCCTAAAGCTATCATCTTTCTGATCCCATATTCTCACAAACAGGTCACAGATTTAAAGTCCAGATTACTCTAAGTGTTAAATCAGTGAAACTTCAATTCAATCCGCCTGACAGCTGTTCTGGGAGTCGCCACAAGCTCCCGAGGATAACCCGCCCCCTGCCCCCGACGTGTTCCCGACTACAGTGGCTCTGTGCTGTAAATACTGTTGCTTCTGGATGACTTTCAGGGACCGGCCGAAAGAAAATAAATCATGGTGCTCTATCCAAGAGGCAAAAAAGGCATGAATAACAACCAAGACGGATTCTCTCCTTTTTAAGCTTCCATTCCAAGAAAAAGAATGAGGGCTGGGGGAAGGGAAATTTCTTTTAATATAGGCCAGTTAATGTATGAGCCAGGACAAGGGAATGGAGAATTATGCCTGATGTCAGAATCCTCTAAAATATGACAAAGGTAATCATGAGGCTGTACTAAAATTAATATTTCCATGAACAAATATAATTAAAAACCAAAAACTGAATGACAATTCACTATTATTATTCAATATCCAGCCTGTGCAGAATGATGTTATAAATAAGTGATTTAACAGAATTAACTTCATTTGTGGAGGTGGGGGAGACTCAGGTAAAGCTTCCATATTAATCTTTAAAAAAAAACTTCTTTGACTTAGCCACCTTTAATAGTCCAACTCCTGAGACTTAAATGAGAACTTTTATCAGTAGATCTTGCACTTACCGCGGGTAATATTCCTAAAAAGTGTAATGTAAAACTGAAATGTGCAAGTTAAGTCTAGCCTTCTCGGAGGCAAAGACCTCTCCAGGACAACCTGTCTCTCTATAAGACTCTCCTCCATCCCTCTTCCGAAGGGGACACGGGGCAACAAGAAGACGCGCCTGGTGTACAGCCCCTATTCCTGCCACATGGGTGTGAAGCACACGGGAGGCGGTCAAGTCCCTGCCATCCGCGCCAGGCAGGGACAGTAGTTCAAGTGCTGGCTGCCCCACTGTCCCGCCAGCCCCCGGGACGCTCCTTCAGAAGGACACAGTGCTAAAGCTCCCTGATTCAAGATGAGTGGGGAACCATCCCAATAAACAGATTTTGGATGTAAAAATAAAAGAAAATAAAATGTGAAAGTCTGATTTTCTTATAGTTACCATGTTAAATTATGTTTGAAGAATTTATTCTCCCAACTGCTGTCTGCTCTCAAGGGGCAGCCCTTTTCTAGAATTACTCTCAGTTATATAGACTAGCTTGCCCAAGATCACACCTCCTTGGGGGGCAGCTTACATCAAGATGACGGTTAGGGTAGGAAGACCCAACCCCTTACTCAACCTGGAACAGCTCGCCACAGCCTCCCCATGGGTGTGGCTGGGGCCTTTGTTCAGACTGCCTTACAGCCCTGTTTCTCCTTCTGCCCAATCCTGATTCCCTCCCTACCCCCAGATATAAATCCCGAAAGGTCTCACAAACATCCTGCATATTAATCTTGCTTCCTGGGGAACCAACTCACAGCCACTGTAGAAAAATTAGACAGGATTACACATAACTCAAACAAGGCTACACATGTAACCAACCACATAAAGTTCCGCTTAAGGCCATACAGTATCATATCCTACTGCACAAAATTGTTTTTCTTAATTCAGGCTTTATTTTTATTTTTAAAAAGCAATCAAAGGAGGAAGGTCTACCTTCATTAAGGTCAGGAAATTGAAATTCAAAAAGTGTAGAGGGCTATATTTTGAAGGAAAGATTTAATAAAGATAAAACATAAGGTCACTTAACTTTTTAGACCTGCTCCTAGTATGCCTGCTTTGCCTCTTTATTCTAATTGCGCATTTCCCTGTAGTCAATGTGGTTATCAGAAATCAATTTAAGAGGGGAAACTCCTCTTGCTCATTTAAGCTATCATTTCACCAATAACAGGATTTCTTTGGGGTCCTGATGTTTTCAAAGCACATCTGCTTTTAGACTGCAAAAACTAACTCAACTGGCCTGACATTTGTTAGTCTTGCATGTTTTATATTTGTTACTTCATGGTATCACTCAGTACCTATTTTACTGCCCGATTCCCTTGCTTTCCTATACCACAGAGACTAAAAGCTAAAATGCTCTCAGGCATGGTACACAATTCTAGGCAATGAGATGCACGCAAAAGTCCCTGGTGAGGACTCCCCTTCTTTGTAGACAGTGGGAGGAAGTCCCACAAAAATGATGTGCTTAATTCTTCTTCCTGCCTGGAAAGTAACTGTAATGTCTGGAAATGCAGTGGCCACATTGGGTCTGAAGCCACAGAAAGAGAATGAAAGCCACACACTAAGTATAGCAGAGTGGAAATGTAGAAGGAGTCACTACACCTGTTTTTGGACTGGCTACCTCCAGACGTCTTGCTAAGAAAAACAATGACTTAACCAGTAAGGGATTTATTTGTATTTAGTTTTCCATTAACTTTATTATTTAACAGTAGGAAGCATGTCTGGGTGCTAAGAGAAGCTTCTTCTAACACTAAATTATATACAGAATTTATCACCACGTTTTTACACAGAGACCCTGAATAATACTGTCTTTGCACACGTCCCTGTCATCTCACTTCAGATCCACCAGTCCACTGCCCGCCTCAGGACTGAATTACTTTTCCCTTCACCCTTCACCAATGACCTCTTCTCATGGTTCCGGTGTCTGCTTAAATCTTACTCCTCAGAGAGGCCTTTACTGACCACCCTTACCGAAGTATGTCCCCTACCGTTCTCTCTCCTTGTGTCTCATTTTTGCCTGTATAAAAGTCATGACAATTAGTAAATTTCTACTTGTTTACTTGTTTATGTCTGTTTTTCCTTCTTAGAATATCAGCTCCAGGAGTACAGAAAGCATGGATGTTTCATTCAGGAATGTAGGGCCAGTGCCTGGCACAGTGCCTGGCACAACTAGACGCCAATGAATACTGGGGACGGCAATGACTACGAGCTAAAGTCGGCCAGACCTAAGCTGAAATCTCAGCTCTGCCTTTTCCTACCTGGGTCACCTTGGGTGAATCTCCTGTGTGCCTCAGTTTTTTTTCTTAACTGTAACGTGAGGATATTAACAGTATAAACTATTAAAAGATGTTATGAAGTTTATATAAGTTGATATGTATAAAGTGCTTAGCGGAGGACTGTTTCACAGTATTACTCAGTAAATAATGATTATCATTTTTATTATATTTGTCAACATTTTATTTTTTGTTGTTTATTTTATTTTATTTTATTTATTTTTAGAGAAAGGGGAAGGGAGGGAAAAAGAGAGGGAGAGAAACATCAATGTGTGTGGTTGCCTCTCACACGCCCCCTATGGGGACCTGTCCTGCAACACAGGCATGTGCCCTGACTGGGAATCGAACCAGCGACCCTTTGGTTCGCAGTCCGGCCCTAAATCCACTGAGCCACACCAGCCAGGGCCAACATTTTATTTCTTATATTATTATTTATGTTATGAGTCATCCCTTCTATATGAAGTTCAACAATTTCTCAAAACAAATTCTGATTCCCAGTAAATTTCAAAAGCATCACGAAAGAAGGATGCTTGTTTCCCCTATTTTGTCTGGCATGATATCACATCCAATTATTAAGTATTTTACAAAGAGATGGTCAAATACAGTCAATTTTACAATACCTGAGAGAAAGAGGTTGTAGGAACTTAAAAATTACCAAGAGGAATAATGTAGTACGTTAACTACCTCAGAGTATAAGCTCTGCCCAAATTCAAGGTTCAATGTGGTTAGTTACAATTTCCCACTACTTCCGGGGGCTGTGCAGGAAGGAAGGACTAAGACTAACGGGGCAGTGATGACCTCTATGGTCAGAGAAAACAGAAGCTGTTTGTGGTAACCAGATTTTAGTTTATTTTATCAGAATGTCTCCACCCTAAGCTCTTTAATTTGCTAATTAAGCTATAATAGTACCAGGATTATGAGGGCTCTACAAAGAGTTATACCAATGGTTTCTTACCCACATCTTTAGTTGTTTTTATTCTGATTGAATTCCAACCCATATATTATTATCTCATTATCTCTGACAATTGAAAACATTCCACTATTTCTTTTTTTAAAATATTCCTTGCCCTGGCTGGTGTGGCTTAGTGGATTGAGGGCCGACCTGCAAACCAAAGGGTTGCCAGTTCAATTCCCAGTCAGGGCACATGCCTGGATTGTGCCCAAGAGGCAATCACTCTTGATGTTTTTCTGCCTCTCTTTCTCCCTCACTTTCCCTCTCTCTAAAAAGTAAATTAAGTAAAATCTTAAATAAAAATAAAAAATATTCCTTGTTAAAGTTAGGTGATGAGTACATCTATTCTATTTTTGTATGTGTCTGAAAATTTGAATTTAAAAATCTTTTACTGGATATTTAAGTTGCATCTAATATTCCTTTATTATAAATAATGTGGCGATGAATATCATTGTGTACAAATCTTTGGTGACATATCTATTTATGTCTTTAAAAGGGACTCCTAGAGACACACTTGCTCAGTCAAAAGGTATACAAATGTTTAATGCTGTTGACTCATATCGACAAAATGCCTCCAGCAATGTTGGGCCAATTTGTACTAAACACAGGGGATGTGGGGCCTAGGACACGGCACTTTAACAAGTCAGCAATGACTTTCAGCTTCTCTAATCAAGATCGTAACAAGCTTTGACTATCAACATTTTGCTCCTGATAAGCGCGAAATGATAATTGGGAAGCAAGATGACTTGACTGGATCTGTTACAAAAGAACAATAACAAAAGACAGTTTATATATTAGTTACTTGAAAATGGTACAATTTCAAAATTACTGGGAGGGAGTGGAAGTAAAAGAGGGTATGGGGGAATAAATGGTATTGGAAAAAATACAATAAAATAATAAAATTTATCTTATGTTGGCCTTCCATGTACCTGAAATTCCTTCCATCTTAGTCATTCTTTGGTTTAAGATATGAGATAGTAAATTTGATCATCGACATTTATTATCTAAGCATAGGTGATCTGTTTATTTTAATAAAAATATTTAGTGTTGAGAAAACCTAAACTGTTGGTCTGAATCTCGGTGTTGGAGCTAGGAAACTTGCTTTATACATTATTTATAATTACCCTTAAACATAAAATATATTCATTTTCACTCCATAAGGCATATCCAAAATAAGAGATAAAGTGTATCTCACAGATTGGCTAAATCTTTCATTCCTTAATCATTAAACTATTATAACTAGGTACTCAATATCACATTTTTAAAATTTTATGATTCTTGATGCAGCAGAGGACTAGAATTTCATACTTTATATATGGTTACAGTGTGCCTTTTAAATCAAAAGTCTGCAATGCCTGACAAGCTGACAGTAAGGTCATTGTAAACTTCAGATTCATGGTTAGGTCAAGCCAACCCGATGTCTGAGTGATGGAACGGGGCGCTAAGCTGCATGAATAAGTTCTTACTCCAAGTAGGTAATCATCAGCACTTTTATAGTAGTGACATTTATGGTCTCAGAGGGTGGCGAAGAAACAGCGCATCAATAACTCATTTGATATGCACCTCATGTGGATTAAACTCATGGATTACCCTGGAAACTTCCACAGTGAGGTTTTTTGGTTAATCTTCTTGCAAAAAAAATAAAATAAAAAGAATATGTAGATTACCATATGCTACTATATACAAGAGACTATTCAATGAATTGAAACATCAGTGAACTTTAAAATAACATAGCACTCCCCTCCTTCAGGATACCTAGCTAAGTTTTGAGAACAAAGAAGAAATAAATAAATGACAAAATGGTACAATAACTGTTCTAAGAGTGTTACATTAAATATAACATGCAACCCAATCTTTATCACTCTTCCAGCTGCCACCCTTCAGCAGTCCGCTGCACTTCATGGTCCTCCCAGACCTTCTGACTGTGGGATTTGAGGTAAGTTATTCACTTTCTCTGAACCTCAATCTCCTCATCTACAAAATGGTACAAATATCAATTTATTAAGGTTTTTCTAAGGATTAAATCTGATAATATAGAGTCTCTCATTCTGGGAATCTGCAAACATATCCTGGTAGGAGTTTACCAGGAGAGAGAGAGAGAGAGAGAGAGTGTGTGTGTTTAGATTTTCATTATGGTAACAATCATTTTTTAAATAATGAACCATAAGTATGGTGAAACTAAACATATAAAGTGAATGAACATCTTAAAACAAAGTACTGCTATATGGGGTCAGTGCTTTGGCAACTGGGTTCTAAACCACATTTCCCCAAACAGCAGAATCTAGACCGAGCTGCAGAACAGAAGCAAAGGGATTTCCAAAGCAAGGTGTGAACAGAGACATGGCTAACACACTAGCACAGGTCAGGGAACTGTTTTCACAAATTAATATTATACACAGTCATTCAAGTCACTGAAAACAATGTAGGTTGTTTCCTTAATTCTACATAGTCCAAAGAAAGTTAGGATCTTTTTTTTATTTACACATCTGAATAACATCAAATAATATGAACAATAAGTTAGAACATTATCAATAAGCTCACTGATGTTTTTATTTTATCTTTACTACAACTTTTCTTCACAGCTTTAGTTATACCCTCTGCCAAAATCACAGAGAGAAAGACTCGGGCACCACAGGTAACTACAACACGGTGCTGTTCCCTTTGATGCCTTCATTAAATAATCTCCTTCATGTCTTTATAAGGTATCATTTCAAATGTCTCAAAGTAATGGATATTTGACTAGCTTACTAAATAATGAAATTATTCTTTGGGAAGTTTTTGGTTTTGCTTTTTAAAAATCTAACATCAATTGGGTGTTTATCTCCTTGTATAACCCCAAAGACTATCAACTTCATAAATTTATACTGGTATAACAATTTTACCTGATCCACTGTCCATATTTTAATTCCGTCGGTTGGCCTACTGATGTCCTCTATAGAATTTATTCTTTCCTCTTCTAGCAGAGGACGCAGTCTAGGGTCAGGCACTGCCTTTAGTCATCATGGCTCTTCAGTCTCCTTCAGTAGGAACATTTCCATAGTCCTTCTTTGTCTTGTGTGACATTGACATTTTTAAAGGACACAATCCTCCCTCCTTTCTTTCAATGAAGCATTACTCATTTTGCATTTGTCTGGCGTGATGAGGATGAAGGCAGGCATTTCTTGGCCCGACTATCACGTCTAGAGACACACCAGGTCTATCCGCCCTTCATTCATTCTATAAACTTTCATTACTTGGTCAAGCTGTTGCCTTATTTCTCCACCTCATAATTACTGGGATAGTTTCCTCCTCTTGCAAATTAATTAGCTCACTGAGACTTGAAGTCAGTCAAATATCCTGTTCCTAATCAAAATTTCTCCCTAGACTTAGCGCCCATGCATGACCCTTGCCTGATCTAATCTTTATCATGATGACTTCCCAACTGCAGGTCCCCCTTATACTTACCAGTCAAACCTCAGCATTCTACCAGAAGCAAGAGCCTCTCACTCGTTACTATTTATGGACTCATCAATTACTATTTTTTCAACAGCTTGTAATTTATTATTGCAATTAATTATTTTAGTGTTTAATGGGTCCTGTGTTGGCCCATGTAAACCCCTTAATCAGACTTTTGGGTTCTTGTTACATGATACCATCATTTTTTTGAGCATTGACCCTGAGGAGTCTCTCAGTTCTCTTTTTCTTTGCAAAGTTAGAATATCTCCAATTCTTAGAATTTAAAGATCACTTTTAACAGGTTCTAAAAAACATTGAAGAAGCCAACATTATAAAACTGTCTGGTGATTTAAAATAAAAAACTCTCCAATTTTTAAAAGTTTAAATGTCATAATTATGAAGTAACGTTAGGGCCATCCAAGACATGATAATCGTGAAATTTTAAATGTAACATTTTACATTTCTTTCTAACTTGCCTAGAATCCCAGAATGTGAGTAGTGCACTCTAAATGTTCCCTGCCAACTCTGCCAAATTTTCTCAATATTTCAAATTGGCAATACTTTCATTTCTTTTTTTTTCCTGTTAAAAACTAATTTTCAAAATGTTCTCATATGTCTATCATTTTATAGTCATTTATTTAAAGCCAGTCTTGAAAAGTAGTTCCAACATTAAGCCAAAAGTATTTAATAAACTATCCTTTCTCCAGACGACAAACAGGTAGGGAGATAAAGAGAATGTCATCTTTATACTCTCTTGGCTTAAAATGTTATTTATTGAACATATACCTAGTTGATAATTTGCAAGACTGCTTAAAAAGTTTATAGAGAAAAACTGTCATGTCAAACTTCTTTTGAATATCCCTGATGAAGATGCAAAACTTCTCAACAAAATCCAAACAAACAAACGAACCCAAGCACATTAAAAAGATCATACACCAGATCAAGCAGGATTCATCCCTATGATGCAGGGATGATTCAATAAACAAATTAATAAATGTGACACATCCCATTAATGGAATAAAAGATAATAATCGTATGACCACCTTAGTAGATGCAGAAAAAGCATTTGACAAAGTTTAACAACATTTCATTCTAAAAGTTCTCCAGAAAGTGGGTATGGAAGGAATATACCTTGATATAAGAAAGGTCTATGTAACCAATTTGACAAGTCCACGGCCATATTATCCTCAATGGTCAAAGGTTAAACGTTTGTTTTTCCCGTAAGATCAGGAATAAGACAAGGATGTCCCATCCACCTTTACTACTCCTGTCCAACAAAGAGTTTTAATGCTTGTCAGTGGCAATGCATCCTTTGGAATATGTGTTTTCCGAACCAATATTTAGTAACATATCTTTCCGTAAGTAAGTATGACTACAAGAAAAATTGAGTGGGTTTTTTTTCATTATACATGTCAAATAATCTTTCAAAGTGAGGTTGATTTTAGATTTAAGCAGGTACAAAAAAAGTGGTCCTATTATTTCTAGTTAGCTTTAGTTTCTTCTTTGTTCATATAGCAGGAAAGCTGTTTAGTTAGAAAAGAAAAGGGAAAGTAAGTCATTCCAGATCATGGCTCTAGAGAGGTCAGGTCAACAAGGAGCAATAACAATACATGCAATGACAGGATTCATCATCATTTGTGTGGCAGGTGGTTTTCTCCAAAGATAATCATAGTAACATCTCCCACACATCTGTGACTTTGACACTCTTGTCATCAAAAGGTAGAATCTATGTTTCTTCCCCTTGAATCTTGGCAGGCTTGTGACCTTTGAGGGGAGGTCATAAAAGGATCTACTGTGTACCTTCCACTTGTTTCTCTCGGGACACTGGCGTTTGAAGCCTGCATGTGAGCAGGCCGGCTGCCTGCCCTGGGGCCGGCACGCAGTGAGAAAGCCCCACCTAGAATAAAGGAGGAACCACAGAAAGACCGATGCCCAGGCATCCCCACCTGCTTCAGCCCCTTTGTCTGCTCTGGCCACCACGGCCTAACTGCCGCCTCAGTAGAAAAGGAGCCAACAGTGCCCAGCCGAGTCCTTCCCAAATTCCTAGCCAGAGAATCTGTGAGCAACAATACAAATGGCTATTGTTTTAGCCACTGTTTGGGTTAGACTGTTATGCATCTACATAGATAACTGTAACATGTCAGCATTCCAGACAGTGAATACTGAACACTACCAAGGACTGGGTTGAAAAGGAAGGTCAGGTGAGGAATTCGAGGTGGGAAAGCCATACTGAGTGTTTATTGTAATTCATATTCAAGTTTCCTCAGGGTTCTCAGTGTCCTTCAAAGTTCATTCAACAATATCAATCTAACATAAAATCCAAAGCCAAAACGTCATGAAACGTGTGTGGTAAAGCTTAGCTTGGTCAGATGAAAAGAGCAGCAGCATTAAGGAGAGCTATGATTACAATAATTGGGCCTAACTACAAAATTGCAGTCTTAGCTTCTGACTTTTCTATTTGAATCTAATAATATTGTATATACTAAGTATATCACTTAATAATTCACAAACTGCTTTTATGTACCTGATTTCATTTCATCTTATAAATATTCCTGTGAAATAGCAGAGCCTCATAGATAGAAAACGGAGACTCAAAAACCTACAGAAATTGCTCGGAATTGAAGAGTTGGGGGTGCGAGGTGGGGGAAGTATTTAAACCAAGCAAGTACTAGACTAGGCCTACTGCCCTGACCCGGGAGCCAAGACCTAACTCTGTGCACGGAACACGCGTGACATACGGGACTCTGATGGTCACTGACCATGTGGCACGCATGGCAAGTGTGCCCCTCTCCAAGGAGCAAAGACTCCGGCATATAATAAATATTGTGCTCTTAAGTGTTACACTGATTTGCTTTTAAAATACCCTCCTCTGAAAAACTTGCATTTTTATTATTCTCTGGATAATCACTAAAGCCTATTCCAAGGACTAGTCTCAGGAGTCTTGTAATTTTTTAAATGTTAAACAAAGTAGGTGCTATTTCAAAGTCCAATGGTTTGATTTAATGAATGCCAAGCATCTCGAATCCACAGGAAATTTTTAACACAACATTGCTGGATATCCTCTGAAAAGGGAAGTTAACACATAGGCTCAATGGAATTCTCGTGGAGTTCCAAGTACTGCTTATCAGGATAGAAGGGGTTTGTTGCTGGGGTGGTTGTTTAGTGTACCCCAATGTTAAATATTTATAGGAAAAACTAGCTTTTTTAAAAAAAATTCTTCACCCTGTTCTTTGCCACCAACCACCCCTCCCCAACCACTGGAATAGTTCCATCTCCTTTTAACAACTTCCCATTAAACCTCATGAACCATATCCTGTACTTAATGGGCTGTTAATATTTTAAAGCTTCTGTAGTTCTACTGTAAATCCTCAGTCCCTTTTGCAACATTAAAAAGATAGACCAAAAAAAAAAATTCTTCCCAGCCAATGGCACAAAGAAACCACACAGCTTACCTTTTGACACCTAAACAAGTTGCCCAACCACAATAGGCACAATCAGAGCAGTCGAGCAGGCACAGTAACCATGACAGCTATACTTCAGAAAACAACCAAGCATGGTTGGAAGCATGCAGACATTTCACTGGCTTCAAGCCACATACTTGTCACATTAGCCCATCACAGGCCACAATGCACTTGCTTAATCACTAGAATGACACTCTGGTGATTAAAAAATAAATAAATGCAGTTAAGGTAATATGCCAAGAGAGTTTAACCTGATTATTTATTCCCTTTAGAAAAGTAATAAGGTAAACCAGTTATCTCCAGAAGGCGAGCTAGAACTCAGAGAACATTTCTCCTCTGCCCTTTCTTTGGAAAGTGAAGAAACAGCCATGATGTCATTTCGAGTTTCTAGCCCCTGTATTGATGCACGCATGTGCCATTTTCATCATTCTTGCCAAGAACTGGACTGAGATAGCGTTCTTTATCTAAGTAAAACACTGAAATTCATAAAAAGAAACATTATGATAACATGTACAGGGCTAAACTGTTTTGATCATGAGAAAACCCACAGCACCCTCTGGTTGTAACAGACGTTTCTCCCGGGCCCCCCTCACCTAAACCACCCCACCCACGCTGCCCACCTCTCTCCTCGGGCCTTCCCAGTCTCCGACCTCCTGCTCAACAATTAGAGACTTCCCAGTGGAAAGGGCGAGTTTTGTACACGCAGCTGACCCTTGGGCAACACGGATTTGAGTTGTCCAGGTCCACTAATACACAGATTTTTCAATATATGCCTGTAACTGCTTTCTGTCTGAGGTGGGAGTTCACAGATGCAGAGGGCAGACTCTGTGCATTGATCTCTGCCATTTTATGTAAAGAACTTGAGCATCGGAGGAGTTTGGTATCTGCACGGGGTCCTGGAACTAATAATCCTCCGAGGATACTGGGGACATAATTTTGGGGGGGATCAAGCTATGAGTGGATGTTTGACTGCACAAGGGCCGATGCTCCTAACCCCGCAGTTGTTCAAGGGTCAACTATGTGTGAAATAGATGGAATTATCAGCCTACCTTAAATCCTAACCAGTGCTGTTGTTCTAATGTTCCTCAATCACTCGATATTTAACTTCATTTTTATTTTATTTTTGTTTCATTGTTTAACCCTGACAGCTTTCTTCTATTAATTTTTCTTCTCTGCTAGGTCCATGTAAGACTTATAGTACTTTCTTCTCGACTATTATATATACTAATATATGAATTACCTATGCATGATTATACATATTAAATATAAGTGTATGAATTATGCCATCCCTCTACCACAATTTTCAAAAGGGTTCAATATTTTCCTATACACATGATGAATACATTATTGCTAATTTCATAACTCATCTCTGCAAAATCTGGACAAACTTTTTTTAGAAGCTCTTTATGTGAGTCTGAAAACTACTTTGGTTCCATAGGTCATACATATATTTTTATGTCATAGTATCTAAATATTAGGATTAGATGCTACTCCCTTGAATTAGCCTAGTTCCTTGCAATAAAATTAAAAATTGGGCAGAGCAATTTTTAAGAGCCTTTGTAATACTAAACTTCCATAAAGAGATGTTTTAAATAATGAAGCTAGCACTTCCAAAGAAGGAAAGACAGAAGCAGGTGAATATCCTGTACCTTCGAAGTCCCAGCTGCATCATGGGTCCGGTTCTTACACACTTTTCAATAGTTCCCAGTATTCTGCTTATGTGTGTGAACTGCAATATAGAGATTTCTAGAAGAATCAAACTGTGAGGCTATGGATAACCTAAAAGAACAGTTCACCTAATATAACCCCACAATTTATAAGAACTCTTCTTGTTCCTTGTGCTGTCCTCACAAAAATGTTCTCCATTCAATCAGAACTTTCAAATTAGTTTGGAAAGCGTTTAAAACACATTGATCTTTAACTTCTCTCCACCATACTCCACAGTTTTGGCCAATTAATTGGTTAGATCATTTCTAATATGCTCAAACATAAAGACAGAATTTTTTTTCAGGGGAAAATCTTAATCTTTCACCTATTCTCATAGCAACTTTATGGTCTTTATTTTCTCCCTAAGGAAGAAATATTGAACAGCAATTTGCATAAAATCTCCTCTAGTCATAAAAAACAAAAAAAAAACATGCTATTTTGCTGATTTCTTAAAGATATTATATCTGTGCATTAAAGAAAGTTAGAGCAATCAGGTATAAACACATATGCCAACCCCTGTAAAAATAGAAAATAATTCCTCAGCACCCCAGACTCAAATATCACTTGGGTACTTTAAAATAATTAAATTAACCCTATTCTATTCTTCTCTAAGGCAATTTCAGTTATTCAGTTTTCCTCCTGTCTTAGCACAGGTATTTTTTAATATAAGAATTCATCGCCTAGAACCTTGTATCTTACACTTTCCTGTAGTTGCTACAAAACTTAACAAAATGATTTGTACAGAGAAGATAGCACCTTTCTGGGTCACTTCCGGTCATTCTTTCCCTTCCACCTCTTTCTTCCTTTTGCATCCCTCCCCTCCCCCGTTCCCTCCCTTTCTCTGTCTCTACTATCGCTTGACATAATTCTCAGTGATTTCAATACCAACTTAAATCATCCTAATAGCATGGCCTCTGATTTACTTGACATTCATAATTACAACAGTGTTGTTCTCCTGTGCCTCAGCCACCAACTCCCAAGGTCATATTCAAGACCCTGTCATTACTCATTTCAAGCATTTCACTCTCTGACCACTGTCTCCTGTCTTTCCAGTTTCTTACCACTTTTCACTGTTCTTCACCACCTTTGCGTAACTATTTCCCTCTTTACTAGTCTTAGGCACCATAGTCAAGCATTATTGTCACCCCGCTGCATGGACCCAGTATGTCCCTTTCTCTTCTCACCCTTCAATGTACTCACCGCAAAAACCCCAGTCCTGGGGAAATCCAAACCTCTACCTCCCCTACCCTCAGACCCAACCAGGGGAATGTGACCGAAGGAAAAAACATAACTGGGTTGACTGCACTTTAAACTCAAGAAGTAACCTCAAGTAAATCCTCAGCAATGCCCAACCATGCCACTACGTCTCACTAGTCATTTCTTATATTCATCAATGATTATTTCACACTTATCCTCCCTTCAGTCTTCAACACCTCCTCCTCCTTATTTACTCTCAGTGGTTATTTCTAGTAGAATCAACCAAAAGAAAGCTTCCAGATGCTCCCACACCAAATCTGACCAACTATATTCTGATGCTCTGTCTTCCCTGCTGTTACAATGAATACATTCTCCAGGCTCCTCTCCAAGGATGCTTACCTCATATATAGTACTAGTTTGCATCTCTTTAAGCCATTCTAAGATGCTCACAAGAATTACTAATGTTCACAATCACTCTATGATGTAGGTCACTATTATAATCCTCATTTTAAAGGTAAGGAAAATTAAACTCAAACAAGTAACTTGCCCAAGGAAACACAATTAGGAAAATGATAAAAACAAAGAATACATTTAATGTAATAAATGATTAGGCTGTAATATATTCTGGAAGAATATATGTATTAAAAAGCAAAAACAGGACTATCAAATGCTAAAAGCCTTTAGAAACAAAAAAATGAAATTATAATATTAGAATGACAAACACTAAAACAGAGTCCCTCCTATTAATAAACTTAGCACTTAGAGAAGCGGACTAGGATTATTAAGTCATATAAGTGCTTTTTCTGGGCTGGCACGCATGCACACACACATGTTACGTGATCACATGTACATGATGATAAGCCATAAAACAATGTCCTGCAAACACTGTGAGGCAATAACTGTGTTACTCTTACTTGGACCGTATGCTGTGAGCTATTTACATGTTATGCATACACAGGCCCATAGCACCAATAATGTATCCCCACACAAATAAATTCGGAGAAGAGGGTGTGTTATATACATCCACCTTAGCAGTAAGTTTATAAATTATTCACGTTGGAGATATACAATAGATCAGCAATTGGAATCTTCTAGATCAAAAACAAACCAAAAAATTGTTTTGTAAAATATACATAGGATAACAAATAACAAAGTTTATTAAATAAGACAAAAAAAATCACTGAAGACCATGACTAATTCAAATAACACTGCTAAAGTATTTTTCTGAAAAACCTAACTCTTTGGAATTGAAAATATTTAAAATTATTTTATAATTCCTTAATCATGTGTATCTCAGCACTCTCTATGTATTGCTTAGTTTTATGAATATCAAGTTTTAGTGAACCTTTATAACTTGCTTAGTAGTGTTCTAATAAACATCCTTAACCTATGCATCAAAAGTCAAAGTTCACAAAACTGCATTTACTTTTCTGTAGTACCAAAGGAAGAACTTGTCCTTTTGATCAATTAGTGGCTTCTCAAATGACCTTGTGAGACCTAACAACAGGTCTCCATGTCTTCTTGAAGAATCACTGACAACAAGTACAGGCGGCTCAGTGGGGCACCCTCTCGCCTGACAATGGTTTCTCTAGGAAACCCAGTGGTAGGCATATATTTTTCTAAGTCTCTTTACACTTTCAAGAAAGTGAATAAATGAAAACTTGGCATGATTCCAATGCGAGATTGCAAATCTTAACATGAGCTGTCAGTCACAATTTTCCCAGGCAATTTTCTTCAGTAGGGCAAAGTGCTACTCAGGTCTTCCAGAAACATTTCCAATAACATGCATTGCACGGATGTCTTTAAGTAAATTTTGGGGGCTATTATTTATATACATCCATTTGTAAAAGAGGATTAATATTTAAAATAAGCAGTATTATTAATCATTCCTAACTGGCCAGTTAAGTTATATAATGCACTATTCCTCTCTATCTCTACTAAATATGTTCATCTGTTTCCCATTTCTAATCCCACAAAAAATTGCATTTGTAATTTGATGTCTTAAGGTAAAAGTCATTTAACAATAAAAGTATATCCTTTTCTTACGTTAGGAAAATAAAATTCATAAAGAACAAAAAA